>NEWO01000295.1:240550-252496 GCA_003013225.1 Phalaenopsis aphrodite
AGCTGGAAAAGTAAAGTTTTGGAAACCTTCCTAACTCTATGTTATGTATTGGGGGTCCTTAAATTTTAAGGATAATATTATTAAGTAAGACATATTAAGTTTAATAGATCCCTAAAATATTTACCAGATTGAGAGTAGGGAGCAGGTCCATGCAACCTTGTTAATGTCTGGTAAAAGATCTTGGGTCCATTTAAACTTTATTATGTTGCTTAATAATTCATCATAGGAAAAACCTGATGCTTAGTGAATCATGATGTCTTGATTATTCCCAAGAATAAGGTAAATGTCATTTACCTTTTAATTTGAAAATTATGTGGGTGAAGACCCTAAAGGGGACAAATTAGTGTATTTAAGGACACTTAACAAAATTTTTAATCTTAATTAGACTTGTGGTGTTTTAAAAGAGTTTGATTATGTTGATTTTTCTAATCCTCTTTTAACAAGTAGATTTCAACTTAAGTTCACCACTAAGTCCTTTAGACTTAAGTGAATGTATTAAGTGTGTGTACCGAGATTTAAAACTTTAAGTGATCATTATCAAGATTATTTAAACATCATTTTGATTATCAAATAAGGGTGTGAAATCATTGATTTCCAAAGTTATACCCCTAAATTCAAAAGTCATTTTATGCTAATGAAGTTTCCAAAATTTTGATAATTATGGGCTTTATTTATTTATTATTATTTTTTATCTTGTAATTTAGCAAAGTGAAGTGGTTTTCTACCAATTAAGCCCATTTTTTATTGTAAATCATCAAATGAGTTAATTAATATTATAAATTACCCATTTCCCATTTTGATTAAGCCTAAATGTTCATTAAGGCCAAAATATCCAAAGTTACAATTTTGTCCCCAAGAGTCCAAATTTTCATAATTTGTCAAATTTAAGTCAAATGACTTTGAAATTTTTATGTAACCCTACCAATAGGTCAATTAAGACATCAGGGGAGAAAATGTGAATTTTCATAATTTAATTTAATTCATATAATTATTTTCATGCAAACATGTGCATTTTCAAGGAAAATTCCAAAAGATGATTAAGACAACTCCTAATCACTTGAAATTTTTATATAAGCTAGCAATAGATCAGAAAGTAATTTGGCCAAAATTTCATGATTTTTTGAATTTTCTGTGATTTATTAAAATTAATTAAAGTTTTGAGGACTTTAATAAAAATAAAATATTTTATATGTTTAAAAATATGTTTTATATTTTTGGAAAATTTCTCTGAGGTCAGGGAACCCAGAGAAATTTATTTTGTATTTTTATGATTTTTATTTTTCAGAATTATTTTAGTAAAGATTCTATTTTTAAGCCTTAAAATTCATTTTAAGGTTTAAAAATAGATATCTTTTCTTTTAGACCTTAAAAAGAATATTCCAATGATTCTTAAGGGTTTAGGAAGTAATTTGAAACATTTACATGAGTTTAATATTTTATTATTTTTTTATTATTTTTAATTATTAAAAATAATTAAAAGTAACCTAAAAATTATGTTTTTATTTTAAATATATTTTTATTTTTATTAAATCCTCATGATATCAGAGAACTTAAAAAACTAAGTTTCATAATTTTTAAAGTTATATTTTGATTTTTGAAAGTTATTTAAATGTTAAATTTGATGACGATCTTTAAAAATCAATTAAAAATATCAAATGATCCCAAAATCCTTTGAAATTTTTATGGTGAATTCTCTGATTCATAAGGCACAGTGGAGAAGCAAAATCAAATGATTTTGATCTTTATATTCTCCAAATTAAATGTTTTAAACAAATTGGGGTTTACTCAAAACACTGATGTTTTAATTTTTAAAAATCATGAAATTATTTCCGAAGACTACTCTGGCCATAAGGAACTTAAGTGAATTTTTGTAGAATTTGCTAAGCCACATACAATTTTCTATAATTATTTGAATAGAAAATGCATAAAAACTTAGAAAATTAAGATCTCTGTCTAGAGATCTCCTATATCTTTGAAAAAAATACTCAAATTGTGCATCTAGACAGAGGCTACAACATATAAAAATTTGAGGTCAAGGTGATAATTCAACATGAATGGAGAATTGAAAAAACCCTAACCCTAATTCATTTTTTAAAAATAATTTAGGCATCAACTTATTGTGAAAATATTTCCACATGATTCTCTTCTGTTCACTGAGCAAGAGGGTATTTTTATTTTATTTTTATGAATTGTCTATGCAAAGATATGGATTTTTGAAGTTTAGGGGCTATTTTCTGAATTTATTAAATATCCTATTTATTTATTCTAACCGCGGGCTGACTGGATCATCGGATCAGTCAAAAAGCCACGCGGCGCGCTTCTATTTGACGCCACCTTCTGACTCAGCTGCCACGCGGCCCGCCGTATCGTCCCGGATGATCATCCGGCTTGATCTCCGCCGTCCATTCAATACACGCGAGGATGGACGCCATTCGTTCATCCTCCCCGATGGCCTTAACCGAGAGCCGTCCATTTTAAAACCTTAATATCTTTCTCATTTCTTAATGGATTTTGATGATAATTTTTTTAAATTACTCGTCTTGAAGAGACGAACATATCCATATGGTAAACACGCTATGGAATCAAGCCATTGTAAATGTAGAGCTCGCGAAGGCTCGGGAAAGTAAGTGAGTTATACCTTTGCTCCGAGAGGTTTAGCCTCAATCAAAGATTCTTCACACCTTTGTTAGATCCCAAAGAGCTTAGAGATGAAGTCTATGACTCTGGTGTAAAGCCTATGTATGATTTTGACCAAAGCCGATTTTGGGTGTTGGTTGAGAGCTATGGTAGAGGCTATTTCAGAAGGGGAATTGATGGGGGTTTAGCTTCTTTCACTGTTGTGAATGTGTAGGGCCAATCTATTGAGAGTTTGGTGCTGTGTAGGTTGGGATTGGAATTTGTCCTGGTTTCGGGCAGGAATTCAAACCCAAAATTGGATTTCTATGGTGGAATTGGGAGAGGGAAGTAGATTGGAATGTACTAAAGGACTCTTAGAGAAGCTCTCTGAGGAATTTGGTAGGCTTTAGTAAAAAAAATTTTACCACCTTATTCATGGCCGTGGGGTAGTTTTTATAGAAATTGGCCAAGGGGAAGCTTGGTTGGCCAATTGAGTGGTTGCCCCACTGCTTTGGTGTCAAGCAGAGGAGCTCTCAGCTCAATTTGGGCTGAGAAGGCCTCTTGACATGAAATTGGGTATTGCTCATGTGGGGGCTCACGGTTTTGGGCTTTAGCTTGGGTTAAAGTGATTAACCATGGGTTGGATCATGGTTAAAGCTTATAATGAGCAGTAAAAATGGCATCATAGGATATGGATATGTGGTATGACAAGTACCTTGATTTAACCTTCTTATTATCCCTTTAAAAATTTTAAAAAAAAATTTACCCATAAGATAAAAATCAAGCTTAAACATGGGTTGGTGGCTGGCTTTAAACTCAACCCTAGAGTCTAGGATGAGTTATGGTAAAGCTCATTTGACCATACCAAGCTCAATTGGTTTGGATTTGGCCATAAGTCCAAGAAGGTGCACATGACCAAATCTTGTGTTTGGACTAGGTTAGACATGTCAATTGGCCCAATTAAATATGGAATTTGGTGTAAGAGACCATGAGGAACAACTTTCATGAAGGGTGAAAGTCATTTTGAGGTCAATTGGTTAATCAATTTGGTGGATTTTTTATTTTTGATGTTAAGCATGTTGGGCTAAGTTTGGGTCAAACTTGGGCTAGCCATGGGCTAAGTCCAAATTGATTGTTGTGTTTGGTGTAAAACATCATGATGAACAACTTTCATGAAGGATAAAAGTCATTTTGAAATCAATTTGGTAATGAATTTAATGGATTTTGATGAAATTTGGATTTAGACCCAAATCAGGCATATGGGGCTAATTTGGGTCAAACTTGAGCTAGATTTGGACTAATCTCAAATTTATTGTTATTTTTGGTCACAAATGACTTCACAAAGGATTTTCAACAAAAATTGGATGCCATTTTGAGGTTTAAGGTATTCAATTGGGTGAAATTTGGGGACTTAGCCAATTTGGGGCTAAATTTAGGAATTTTGGATTTAGGTCAAAATTAAATGGATTTGAGGCTTCACCAAGGCTAATTGATGGTTGATTTTGATGATTAAGAATTTTGTAAAGATTTTGAAATATTAATTGAGGCCAATTGACTAGGCTATGGGTTTAATTGGGTGAGATTAAGTCATATGGTCAAAATTGGGGTTTTGACCCAAATTAAAATTGGGCTCAAATCATGGACCAATTGAGTCTGGATTTGGTTTAGTTTGGTCATATCAAAAGTGAATTTGAGTTTAGTATGGGAATTGGGGTCAATTAAGCTCAAATTGATAAACACTTGGGATGGATTTGGGGAATTTTGAGTTTTTAAAGGGCAATTTGGGAATTTTGGTTAAAGATGGTCAAATTGGCCAAATTGGGTCATGGTGTAGTTGGACAAAATGAAATTGGGAATATTTTGGATTTATTGGAATTTTTTTAGAATATTTGGAATTTTTGAATTTTTTGGGCCATGGAGATTTTGGTAATTTGGCCACTTTTGGAAATTTTTGTCAGTTTTGGCAAATTTGGATGTATTCAAAGTGTTTGGAATGAGTTTTGATCAGTTTTGGGTATTTTGGCAAAATTTGGGAATTTTGGCCAAATTTGGGTCCCAAGAGCAGTTAGGTAATTTGGAGGTGCCTATGGGCAAAAGGCAAAGTTGGGTATTTCAAGAAGCAATTGGGTAGAGAGCCATTTTGAATGAGTCATGGACCAATGAAATCTTCATTTTGGGTCCCCATATATTGGTCTTAGCCAGGGTATTTTGAGGTACCTTAACTTCTCCTATAGGAACTCTTCTTGAGTTTTCTCATAATGATTTTACCTACTAATTCTAAGAGGTTAGGATCAATATGTGGAACTTCAAGTTGAGCAAAGAAAAGAGTTTTGAATTTCTAATGGTGAAGGTACCTTTTCTAGTTTTCTAAGACTAGTCAACAAGAAAGTCCTATGGCTAGACCTAGGCTACTAAAGAAGTTTCTAGATCTCAACCAAAAGTGAGGTCAACATGTTTAAATAGATAAATAAGGCTTTTCCTATTTATTTAAATACCCTTAATTTAGAAAATTCACAACTTTGTGTAGAAAAATTATAAAAATAAAATAAAAATACCCTTTTGCTTAATGAACAAAGGAGAATAATGTAGAATAAATTTCAAGACCATGTTATGCATATTTTATTTTTAATTAATTAAACACTGTTTTGAATCATTTGATTCTCCATGCATGATGGCACATCACCTTGGCTTGGAATTTTATCATGTTGTAGCCTCTGTGAGGGGAAGTATTCTCTGATTTTTCCAAAGTCAGAGGAGCTTCCTATACAGAGACCCACATTTTTCAAGTTATTTTCCATTATTTTTTTAAAATAATCATGGAAATTAGCATATTGGTTATGAAATCCTAAGAAAATTTTCGAAGGTCCACCATGACCAGAAAAATCTTTAAAAATAATTTCATGGGTCAAGTCATTTAAAATATCCTTAAATTTTACAAATACTAAATCACTAAGATAATTAATTTTGGAAAATACAAAAATTTAAATGACTTGATTTTTCATCTCCACTGCGATTTATGATCCAGAGAACGAAGTTTTCACTAAAATAATTCCAATAAATCAAGGAAAAATAAGAAAAATATAAAATTTGCTCCTATGATTTCTCTAAACTTAGGGAGATTTTTCAAAAATATAAAATTTCATTTTCACCACCTGAAATATTTTATTAAATAACCCAGAATTTAAAATAATTATAATAAATCACAGAGAATTCAAACAATTATGAAAATTGATCCAAAGGCTCCTCTAGTCTAGGTCTACCTCCAGTAGAAATTTCAAAGGATTATAGTTTACCTTGGTCAAGTTAGGGATTTTCTTTGAAAAATCCTATTTTTGCATGAAAATAATTATATAAATTAAATTAAATTTTGAAAAATCACATTTTCTCCTCTCATGTCTTAATTGACCCATAAATGAGGTAGGATAAAATTTCAAAGTCATTTAAATTGAATTTGACAAATTATTAAATGTTAGAGCCTTAAGGGCAAATGTGTAATTTTGGAAATTTAGCCTTAATTAACATTTAGACCTAATTCAAGGAGGGAAAATGGGTAACATCTGATCTTAATCAATTTATTTGATGATTAGTAGAAACCAATCTTACTTACTTAATTAAGATTAATAAATTTTTAAATTATTAAGATTTGGAAGTTTATTAAATGAAATGATCATGGACTTAGGGGTATGACTTTTGAAGTCAATAACTAATCAATTTAATACCCCTATTTTGATTTTCAAATAAAAATCGAAGTCATGAATCATGATCACTTAAAGCTTAACCATTTTCAAAACTAATTAAGACACTCACCTAGGTCTTAAAGGGCTTAGTGGTGACTTAGGCCAAATCAAAATTGACTAAATGAGGATTTGAGAAATAAACATAATTATATCAAACATCTTTAAAACACAACTAAGCCCAATTAGGTTTAAAAATTTGGCTACGTGTTCAAATTACACTAACTTGCCCCTTTAAGAGTCTTCACCCACATAATTCTTAAATTGAATCTCAAGTGATAATTACCCTATTCTTAGGAATAATTAAGACATCAGAGTTCATTGAGTAATAAGGGTATTTACAGGATGAACCATTAAGCAACATAATAAGTTTAAATGGACTCGAGACTTTTCATCAGTTGGTGAGAGGGAGGCATGGACCCGCTTCCCCCTCCTAACTTGTTGGATACCTCAGAGGCCTATTAAACTTAATATTCTTCGCTCAATGAAGTCATCCTTAAACTCTTAAGGACTCACCAAGATATGACACAGAGTTAGGAAAATTACCAAAATCTTACTTTTCCTGCTCTTCATAAACTGCCTTAACATGCATTTTAAGTTTCAGGTGGTGGAACGTAAAGACTCGCCAGGTACGCTATTATAGTTTATAGTACCGTCTTTCTTCTGCCTTTTCCTTACATGTTTCATGCTTGCATTTACCTACATAAACTTGCATGTTAACCATAATCATAACCCAAAACCAAAACTAAAATCAACCAAGATAAAATTCACTGACACAACATGTAAAATATAAAACAACTCAAAATTTAATCACAAACATAATCTAAAACCACAACTTCAACTTAATTAAGATGTCTCTATCAGATGATCGGGAATCCCTCAGAGGAGGTAACCTACGGTTGCTAACGAGGCTTCCCAAGGTTTAAATGAAATTATGGAACTCATTAAGTTGAGTTTAGTAAGTTCATTTAGACTAAGTGAATCCAATAGAAAATAGTGATGCCGGAATGAGGGAACCGTAGGATCCTAACCGGTGTCGCTCTAATCAACTTTAATATGCCCTCATAAAATTTAAAGAACTTCAACCATAGGGCCACCTGATTTGATGTTATAACTTGACACACTAGATAACTCAAACTTGTCGCGGCAAGGAGCTTGGAGCTAGCATTGTGGGCAACACGGCCATCTTCAACAACAAAACCTGTCTTCCCCAGCTAAATCAATCTTCCTTCCTTAGACTTAAACAACAAAGCCATAAGACTTCAAGGTTGCATGCTTATGCAACGTAAATCCTCACCTTATCTTTAGGCCTTTGCATAGCCCTGCTATACAATATAAGCCCTAACTCGTCTTAGGATTCTGAGGTTGTCGTCCGTCACGGCCTAAATCCTCACATCTTCCAGGCTATTTGTGTGATCATTTCAGACAAATGTAAGCCCTAACTAATAAAATTGGCAAGATGAAACACCTAAATATTTCTCCTCAAAACTGAAGTCAAACATTAGGATAGCTTGGGAAGTCACCAAGGTTCTCCTCTGGATCCATGACATCCCCTAATTCTTCTTCCTTTGGATTCTACAATAAAATGTTCAAAATTTGAACCATTCCCTTTTCACACCTCTACATCTGTTTTCGTTGAAGAGTCCTACCCTTTAAAATTCCTTGAAGATAATTTTTCTTGATTTTTATCGAGAGTCTTCTTAGGTGGCTTTGGTCATTTAAGACATAATTAACTATAGGGGCTTGCCCTTATAGGAAACATGTCTGATCCCAGTTTAATATAAACCCTATTTAATCCTTTATATTAAATAGGGGAACTTGTCGGCAAATACAAAGGTTTCGCAGACCAAACGGACGTCATATTTTCCTTAGTTTGTTTGATCGAGCCTCAAACTCAAGTCGTGTTTATTCTTCGGGATAGATACAGGAATTGAGGTACAGTGCTCTTTCATTTTAAACTATGAAAAATATGGGTCAGTTTGATTTCATACTTCAATGTCCTTCTGAAGCGGGCGACAGGATTTCGATTCCGGCGACCGATAGCTTCTTACGGGCAACTCCCCACAAACTAACCCGAAATAACGCCGACAAATGTCGAAGCCTCAGAGAAAACTCCTAAACCATGTATGATTTGAGCAAATAAAAGCAAGAAATTCTTTATCATTGTTGTCCAGAAATTTGACTCATAGCCATAAGAAAAATCTGCTTCCAGTTACACGATCCAAATGCTATCGATCATAGCCCAAAAATAGAATTCAATTACATGATCCAGATGCTATTGATCATAGCCTACAAGTAGGATCTGCATCCTGATCCAAATATTACCGATCATAGCCCACAAATAGGATCTAGTTACACGATCTAGGTGATATCAATGATATCCTACAAGTAGGATCTGCATCCTGATCCAAATGCTACTGATCATAGCCCACAAGTAGGATCCAGTTACTTGATCCAAATGCTATTGATCATAGCCTATAAGTAGGATCTGCATATCTGTCTGAACTTCTCCATCAAACCTCTCAATAAATGTATAGCTTCCATAGTAGACTTGCCCGACATAAATCTAAATTGATTATAAGATATCTTTGTAATATGTCTTAACCTATGTTCAATTACCCTTCCCCATAATTTTAAATTATGAAACATCAACTTAATTTCTCTATGATTTGCACACTCTTGTGCATCTTCTTTATTCTTAAAAATGGGACCAACATACCCTTCCTCCACTACTCACGCATCTTTTTAGTTCTTAAAAAAATATTAAAGAGTTTAGTAAGCCAAGAAACTCCTAAATCTCCTAAATATTTACATACTTCAATTGGGATATCATCAAGTACTACAGACTTTCCACCCTTGGTTTTTTTTAAAGACTCCTCAACTTTTTTTTTGCTTATGTGATGATAATAACGAAACATTTTATTATTATATATGATATTAAGATCACTAAAGTCAATCGTGTTTTCAGAAACTTCACTAAAAATTTTATCAAAATAACTCATCCATCTATCTTGAATATCTTTTTCTAAGAAAAGCACTTTTAGAATTTCATCTTTAATACAATTTACTTGAGTTAAATCTTTATTTTTATTTTCTCATTGTTTGGCTAGTTTATACATATATTTTTCACCCTTCTTAGTATCTAATATATTATAAATATCCTTAAAAACATAATTTTTAGTATCATAGACTGTTCTTTTAGACTTCCCACGGGGCATTTGATAATTTTCTCAATTATCTAAGTTTTTTCATTCAAACCAATTTTTATAACATAGCTTCTTATATTTTATCGTTTCTAGCACAATATTATTCCACCACCAACTATGTTTATTTATAAAACCTTTTTTTTATTTTCCAAGCACATCTTTTGTTACTTGTTTAATAGTGTTTATTACTTTATCTCACATAGCATTTGTTTCCTCATGAATATCCTAAATTTTGAAATCTTGAATTTTACTTATAAAAAAAATTTATTTGTATCTTTTAGGTTCCCCCATCTAATTCTACAATGATGAGTCCTAGTATTCTATATTTACAACTCTTTATCTTAAAATTTAGAACTAATAAACGATATTGGATACTTAAATCCTCACTTGGAATGACCTTACCATTTTTACAATCTTGACGATCTCTTCTTCTCATAAGAAAATAAGCAATTTATGTTTTATTGGATCCATTCTTTTAAGTAATAAGATGTTTATCTCTTTTCTTGAATAAAGTATTATAAATAACAAAATCATACGCTAAAACAAAATCTAAAATATCTCTTCTTTCTTCATTAGTCACTCCAAAACTGTAGCCATCATTAATATTTTTGAATCTTCTACCACTCTATTGGCATGTTCACTTAAATCTCATCCAATAAATCTTCTTTCTTCAAATGGTATCATTTGTATTAAGTCTTCTGAGCCATTCCAGAATTTCTCTTTAAACCATATATCTAAAGCTACTTGAGGAGTATAAGCACTTATAATATTAAAAATCTTAGTATCAAATATAATATTAAGGGTTATAACTCTATCTCCAACTCTATTATTTTTTGCAACATTATCTTTGAAACTCTTATCTATAATTACACCTACACCATTTCTAGTGTGACTCTTACCAGAATACAAAAGTTTAAAACTTAAGTTATCAATCTCCTTAGCCTTTTCTTCAACCCATTTAGTTTCTTGAATAAATAAAATATTAATCTTTCTATTAATCATAATAACAACTAATTCCATTAATTTACCATTGAGAGTACCTATATTCCAAGATCTTATCATAATATTAATTTCATTAGTTTCATGGACTAACTTCCTTACTCGCATATGTCCTTAATGTGGGAACCCTCACTTATTTGACACTACACCCGAGCACTGGTGTAATGACCCTTGCACACTTTTCACTGTATTCAGACTATACAGTGTGTCGCTTCCAGGGGATGCCCTAGTACTTACACAATGATCAAAAGGATTGATGTCATGGATTTTTTTGGATAAATTTTATGCTGGTTGTCAAATACCTGAAACAACCCTCCACTTTTCACATCCGGGCTTGGGATGGGCAATGACAGTGTTATCATTGACCTCACAAACCTACAAAAAAAAGATAACATAAAAGCCTCTTAAACATGTTAATATCGTAAAATTGAAAGTTACAATAGAACAAACCACATAAGAAGACAACCTATAGTCTGTAAAAAATGAAGATTGGGTAAATCAACAGCCTCATATAGCATTTGTGTTACGTTTCCTCAAAACAACCATCTCTACTGCACCTTGGTCATTTTGAGTGTCAAATTCATGTGACTCCATCACATTCTTTGGTATAGACTGCTCAACCTAGAATTTGAATGCTTCAAGCGGGATATGCATCTCGTCATCATCAGCTATATTGAAGTTTGTATCAGACCGAGAAGGATGTCATCTATTGAAATTGTGGAGCGTCATGGTGGCCACCATGATATGTACCTGTTTAGAAAATGAGTACGTCAGAATATCACGTTGGATGACCCATTTCTTCTCCCAAACCCCAAATATTCTTTCAATCACCCCGTGTAAGGAAGAGTGACATTTGTTAAATAATTCTTTTATATCACGGACATCACCAGCTAATCTCTCGAAATATGGATGTGGTATTTGATGTCTGGTAATGGCTTTAGATACCCCCTCTGTAAGGGATATCCGACATCCACTAAATAATATTTATATGTCACTAAAGAAACTATTAGTGACGATTGATAACAAAAATTAATAGGTTAAGAAACTAAACCAACCTGGAGGCTGGTGAGGGAAGCATTGTCTACTATTCCTCATTGCATAGACAAAAAGATGACTGTCATGTACACTCCCTTTTCATCCGACCATCACAAATATGAAGCACATGTTGAAGTCATAGACGTTTATCACATTTTGGGTAGTAGAACCATACCAGTCAATGTACACCATTGTTGACACAATTTTAGGGGGTCTTGTGGAAGCTATTGGTCGCTAGAATTAGAATCTCGTCGCTCACTTTGGAGGGCCACTTAATATATATATATATATATATATATATATATATATATATATATATATATATATATATATATATATATATATATATATATATA
>NEWO01000295.1:252575-300948 GCA_003013225.1 Phalaenopsis aphrodite
TAGTTTTACAAAAATATGAAATTAAACTGATCACATATCTTTCAAAGTTTATATGAAAGAGCACTACACCTCAAGCTATGTATCTATCTTGAAAGATAAACACAAGCCTTGAGGGTGATGCTCGAACAAATAAACTAAGAAACTTATGACATATGTTTAGTCTACGAAAATCATTTTTTTAAGTCTAAAGTTCCCTTATTTAATATGAAAAAATAAATAGGGTTTATATTAAGTTGGGTTCGGAAAAATTTCCTATAAAGACAAGCCCTTATAATTAATTATATCTTAGACAACTGATGTCGTCTAAGAAAACTCTCAATAAAAATCAGGGGTATTGTCTTCAAAGAAGTCAAAAGAATACAATTTTTAAATTAAATTGGAAAAAAATGTGTGAATGGAGAATGACTCAAATTTGGAACATTTTACTTTTGGAATCCAAAGGAAGAAGAACTAGGGGATGTCATAGATTCTAAAGAGAACCTCAGTGATTTCCCAGTCTACCCTATGTTTTGACTTCAATTTAGAGAAAATATTTAAATGTTTAATCTTGCCAATTTTATTTAATTATGGCTTACATCCATGTGAAAAGATCACATGAATAACCTGAAAGATGTGAGAATTTAAGTCGTGACGAATGACAACCTCAAAATCCTAAAGCAGGTTAGGGGTTATATTGTATAACAGAGCCATACAAAGGCTTAAAGATAAGTTGAAAATTTATGTCGCACTAGGCAAATAACCTCAAAATCCTATGACTCAGTTGTTTAACTATAAGGAATGGTTTAGTTGGTGTAGACATGTTTTGTTTTTGAAGATGATCGTGTTGCCCACAATGCTAGCTTCAAGCTCCTCCTTGAGGCAAGTTTAGTATTATAAGGAATGGTTTAGTTGGTGTATGACCAAAGAAAAATATGTTGAGATTTTCATACCTATTTTATACTGTTTTTAATGATATTGCACTTTAAAGAAATGTATTTTTGATGTTTTGTTGCAGGAACGATGAATTAGGGTCATTGGAGCAAAAAGATGTAAAAATGAGCAAATTTGGAGCGAAAAAGACCAAAATGTGGAAATTTGAACTAGGCCGCCGACGGCGCCCTTGACCCCGACGACGACGAGTTTTTCCCGAGGCTACATGACAAAATTCTCCAGAAGTCCGCCGACGGTGCCATCGAGGCCGCCGACGGTGAGATCGACGGTTATGTGTACTTGTGCATTGGATAAGGCCAGATTTTGGAGGGGTGCTTAAGAAACTCTTGGGAAAACTCATCCACATCCTTAAAGGGAAGATTTTGGCCAAACATAGTGGAGTCTAGAGGACCTAGAGGTTAGAGAAGTTCCATTAGTGTATAAAATTTCCAATAGAGTGTAACAATTGTGAGGAATTCTTCGAGAGAATGTAAGAGTTGAGGGAAAGTGAGAGATTTCTTCCTCCTTGCTACTTCAAAGAGGAATTTTGTGTGTTGTAAAGAAAGGAAGAGATTCAGAGGAATTTCGAGGATTGTTCTTGGGGAGAAATTAGAGTTAAGTTATTTACTTGTTGTAGTTTGTATGACTTTGATTTTATATATGAATTCCAAGTTTTGTTGTGTTTTCCCCATGAGATCTGAGTAGTTTTCTCTATCTTTCTCCTTGTTTCGAGATTTGTGAAATGGTGATTTAAATTGGTGAAGCCATGAAAATGTTTAAGAAATTTTGATGATCCTTTTACTTCTATCTTAATTTAATTTCAATCTGGCCAATTGATTTGTTAAAATATGTTGAGTTTTACAACTAAAGTGAAGATTACATCCAAGATTCAGGGAGGTCAAAGCCCTTGGAAGTTGGGTGCAAATAAATAGGAAAATAATATTATCGGGCGTAGAATTGGAGATTTTAGAGTGACATACTAAAATGCCCAATTTGGTCCCATCGTTTGGGTGCTGAAGTGTAGAAGTTAGCCCTCAGGTGAGGGGAACGTGGGAGCTCCGAAGTGAGAGCCGGTATCCTCCCAGCCTAGCCGCAGATTCAGTAAACAAGCGTAGGATTAGTCAATATTCTTTATGCCTAGACCAAAGGGTAAAGAATATGTATGCTCATATTTGGCACAATATAAATTGAACTAATTCACTTTATCTATTCACTATAATTTCTTGACAAGGAGGAGGATGCTTTCTTATATATTGAATATCACAATTAAACCCTTTTTAGTATCATCAGTTATTTAATAGTTATTAAAATTATCTATTTATTTTAATTGCCTATTAGTGACAGATAAGCAAATTGAACTTCGTTGTTGTGATTAAAGTACTGATTTTCTAAAGTCTTAGTTCGCAGTTCTAAACCACTCCCTGTGGGATCGATATCTAGGACTCCATTAGATCCCTATATTACTTGAGCGATACGTATACTTGCGTTGATAAGTGCGACTTTACAATTATTGAATATTTATTACGTCCATATTTATCTTGTATTTTAAGCATATATAAAGTCGTCGGTCAGTGTAGACATGTTTTTGTTGTTGAAGATGGTCGTGCTTGCCACAATGCTAACTCGAAGCTCCTCGTCGTGGCGGCCAGTTTAGGTTTTCTAATGTGTCAAGTCATGATGTCAAATCAAGTGTTTCCTAAGGTTATGGTTATTTAAATATTATGGGGGGATGTTCAAGTTGATTAGAGCGACACTGGTTAGGATCCCCCGGTTCCCTCGTTCCGACACCACTATTTTCTTTCGGATTCACTTAGTCTTAATGAATTTACTAAACTCAAATTAATGAGTTTCATACTTTCATTTAGATCATGGAAAATCTTGTTAGCAACAGTAGGTTACCTCCTCTGAGGGATTCCCCATCATCCGATAGAAATGTCTTAATTTAGTTGCAATTTTTGTTTTGTTGTTTTGTTTGTGATTAAATTTTGAGTTGTCTTATATTTTGACTTTTGTGGCGGTGAATTTTATCTCATTTAATTTTAGGTTTTGGTTTCAGTTTTGACATGCATTGTGACTTTAAGCATACAAGTAAGAAACAAGAGGTACCAAAAAGTAAATGCAATAACTTAAAAGCGTACTTGTTGACTCTTCTCGCTCCATCTGAAAGATTAGTTTTGGCAACATGTATATAATTTTGCAAGAAATTTAAATTGCAGGAGTAGATGAAGGTATAGCTACCAAACCCCAAGTTATGAATTTATTGAGTCTCAGAAGATCTTAACGAATAATTTTAGACCAAAATATAACAAGTTCAATTTGCCCTTCAAAATATTCAAGAGATTTCAAAGTGCTCGGGGCATGACCCTGAATCACTTTGAAGATTACTTGAAATATTTCGAGTTTATTTTGAACTTATCAAATTGTTCAATTAATCATCCAAGGTTAAACTAAGGTTATCTAATTGCTCAAGGAAACTTGATGTTTTATTTATCCCAAGGCTAGGACACTCCATTAATTAATTGATATTTCATTTAAGAGTTATGTGGGTGGGTGCCCCTAAGGCAAATTTAGGTAAGTAAAGGTTTTAGTTTCCAAAGTTAAAATTGGGCTTGTAGTGTAAAGAGCTGTTAATCATCAATCATGTTCTCTTCTAAATCTGATCAAATGAGTTTAAATGTCAAGTCTAGGTCACTACCAAGCCCTAAACAATCACAATAGGTGAAATGATAATTTATAGAACTTTAATTTAAATGACATGAATTCTTATTGAAAGATCAAATTGTCACTAATCATGGGCTTAAAATTAATGAAATAATATCTTTCTAACTCAAACCCATCACTTAAGAATCGTTTAATTTTGATTGACTACCAAGTCAAGATAATTAAGAAAATTACAATTTTTTTCTCATTATGGAAAAGGTAGCAAGTGAGTTCCTACCTCTTATCCATCATATTTCAATAATCCAAAAATGTTCATTAGGATCAAAATTGCCCCTCTTCCCTTTAATTAATCCTAAATTTTGATTAAGACACCAAAATCTAAAGTTACCCTTCTACCTTTAGAGCTTTTCACTTCATAACTAATTAATCAAAATTCAAATGAATTTGAGAATTTAGAGTGTCCTATCCATGGGTTAATTAAAACATCAGATGAGAAAATGTCAATTTCCAAATTTAATTTAATTTAAATAATTATTTAAATTCAAAAAATAATATTTTCAAAGTTGATTTTTCTTAACTATCCAAAATAAAGTTTTTATTCATGAGAAAATTACTAGAGGTCCTCTTAGGTCAGAGAAACATTTAGACAAAATTTTATGATTTTTTCTATTTATTTATTATAATTATTTTAATGGGAAAATAAGGAAAATTCATTTTTAAGCTTTTTAAAACTTATTTTTAACTTAGAAAAATTAGAATAATATCCTAATGAGTTATAAGCGATCAGGGAACAATTAGGAAAACTTTGGAATATTTTTTTGTATTTTTGGATTTTTTAACTATTTTTAATTATTTTTAATTTGAAATATAGCTCAAAAATCAAGTATTTAACCAAAAATGACTTTTATTTTTCCTAAGTGCTCCTGATAATAAGGAACTCGAAAGAATACCTTTCATAATTTTCTAAGGTATATTTAATTTAATATAATTATTTTTGTACAAAAATACAAAGTTTATTAGAAAATCAATTTTAGTGCTAAAACTTAATCAAATAAATTTTAAATTTTTATAGTGGGTAAACATGGTTTTTATACACGGTATAGAATTAATTTTGCCAATTTTTAATTAGTTTTTAATTTACATAAATTAAAACAAGATATATACATTCAAGCAAATATAGAAATTTATAAAATTATTCTAGTGATCATGATATTTTTCCTAAGCTTCTCTGACCATATAAAACCTACTAAAATTATTCCCATAATTTTTCAAGTGATATTTTAATTTATATAATTAAAATAAGCTAAAATAGTTATCTTAGCTTGAAAATTACGGATAGAAGCGTAGAAATGTCCTCTGACCTTGGAAAAATCAGAGGACATAGCCTTTATCATGAGGAACAAACCCTCAAAATTTCAAGCCATGGTGAGCAATGTTTGATCATAATGAATTAGAATACTCCAATGAGTATTTAATTCATTAAAAATTAGAGAGTCATCAATTTTTATTTTTAGTCCACCTTATTCTTCTCTGTTTACTGAGCAAGAGAATATTTTTATTTTATTTTTATGATTTTTCTAGAAAAAGATATGAATTTTTGAAGTTCAATCATTTAAATAAATAAAAAAAATCCATATTTTTCTGCTTAAACATGCGGCACCACCTCATCCTCGCCCACATCAAACTTTACACACGACGCTCTGCTATTTGCGTCGTCAGCCACCTCAGCTACTACACGACTTTCCTTTTCTTTCCAAGCATTCGTCTGACTTGATCTTCTCTGTCCATTGAATAAACGAGCGATCAGACGACTCTCCTTCATCGTCCCCAAGTGACCTAATCCATGCGCCGTTCAGACTAAATCCTTAAGATCTCGAGCTAGACACAACCAAATCGAATGGGGATTGTCCCTACACCTTCATCTACTCACTACGAGCATACTATACGACCTATACAGTATGAAATATAGTAAATACGTATGGAGAATCAAATGAAGCTCGGTTTAGGGTTGAAGTTCAATACCTTTGTCTGAGAGGGGAGACCTCAATCAGATGGTTGTGGCAGCTTCGATTGGGTCCAACGAACCTCCAGAAGAAGTCTTAGGCCCTGGTGAATTGTCTACACATGATTTTGATCAAGCTTGATTTCATGTGTTGGTCTAGAGCTATGCTAGAGGTTGTTTGAGAGGGTACTTTTATGGGGAATCAAATCCTCTCACTATAGGGATGGTGTGTGCACAATTAATTGGAGTTTGGTTCACTGTGGAGCTATGGAGAAATCTATCCTGGTTTTACCTAAATTTTGAACTCAAAATTGAGCTCTCACAAAGGGATCTAGAGGTGGAAAATGGTGGGCTTGAGCTGAGGAGGCCTTGGAGAGTGTCTGGGAGCAATTGGGCAGAGTTTCCCTAAGTAAATTGGTTAACTTCTCATTTGGCTATGGAGGATGCAGTTTAAATAGAAGGGGCATGAGTGGCTGCTAGGGCCAATTAATGGGTGCAATCAATAGCTTATGTGGAGGGCTAAAGAATGACAAAGAATAATTAAAGCTGACCAACTTGGATGAGGGAGTTCAGCTTTGGATTGAGTGGAGGTGGCTCTTGGTTTTGGGGTTTTCCGACTACTAGGGTGGCTGACCAGAGCAGAGGAGGTGGTCAGGTGTTAAAGTGAGCTAGTGGGAGGGTTAATTATGATTAACAATTAATGGTTTGACATAATGGTGGAAGGTCTATTTCCAATCTCAATCTCTTTAATGCAAAAATCGTAAAAAATATTAGTTACTTCCTTATCCCACATTACTGATGGGCTGATGGGCCCCTTCTTTCATCTTAGACATGTTGGAAATAATTGAAAAATTAACAGTTAAACCAAACAACTTAACATATAAGAAACTCAACATGTTAGACTATTATAGAATGAGAACCTAAAAATTGAATCAAATACCATCACAGAAAGAAAAATAAATAAACATAAACACAAAATAGAAGAGCTTGGAGAAAGCCAATACAATCTCATGAATACCATTCACAACCACCATAAACTGCTCTCAAAGCCACCTCACACAAGAACAACTAACATCCACCACCAACCCACACACTTTAAGTCCAGCAGAGCACACCCAAGCCACCATAAACACCATTCACAACCACCACACACAAGCTCACCTCACATCCACCACCAACCCACACACCAAATGCTTGCAGAGCACTCCGAAGCCACTATAAACTACTCTCACAGCCACCACATAGAAGTACAACTAACATACACCACCAACGCACACGCACAAGGCCAACAAAGCACACCCAAGCCAACATAAACACCACTCACAGCCACCACACACAAGCGCACCTCACATCCACCACCAACCCACACACTCAAGGCCTGTAGAGCACACTGAAGACACCATAAACTGCTCTCACAACCACCACACACAAGCACAACTAACATCCACCGCCAACCTACACACCCAAGACCAACAAAGCACAACCAAATCCACCATAAACACTACTCACAACCACCACACACAAGCACACATCACATCCACCACGAACCACACACTCAAGGCCTGCAGAACACACCCAAGCCACCATAAACTGCTCTCACACTTACCACCTGCAAGCACAATTAACATCCACCACCAACCCATAAGCATTTTTGGTAGCTACACGTTTGTTAGATAGAAAAGGAAACAGAAGCAGAGAGAGCTAAAAGATAATTCGGTAATAGAGACAATAACGATGGAGCTAAGAAAAAAAAACAAAAAAAGAATCAAATGTAATAAGAGAAATGTGGAAGGGATGCAAGCCAGTTGCTTTGAATAAAAGCAACTTGTTGAAGTACATCCTTCCAAATTTTAGTATTCATTGAACCCCCTTCTATTTCATTCATGTTGCCCTAACACACGGAAGCATGCCTCTGACTCATTATACCATACACTTTTAGTATCTTTTTCAAGCTTAGCTCAATAGCATAATGAAGGATTAGCTAAACAACATATTGAAGTAGCATTAAGCCATTTTATCAACCACGCTTAACAAAATTAAACAACAAAAGCAATGCTCACTATGCTTCAACATTCACCTCAATAGCATAAGCCAGTTTATCAGACATGCTTAAGAGCATTAAACAACAAATACAACACTCACTATGCTTCAACATTCACCTCAATAGATTGATATTCTCCATAATATTCACTGTCACAGATGAAAGAAAAGCTCAAAATTCACTTTCAATATAAACTACTCAATGTTGAATGATCAATCAAAATAGAAGTAAGAAGCCATACAGCTGCAACTCTATGAATTTTTCAAAAAGGATAAAAAAGAACTTCCATGGAAACAATCAAATTTTTTGGCAATATTTAACAAAGAAAACCATGAGATCGGAAACCGTAGAGATCACATGAGAGCAACGAAAGGAAAACCATAGAAATTAAGCATATATGAATAATATTGTGAGATACCAGATGAACACTAGGAAGAACCAAGGGAGAAGAGAGGGAGAGTGGGGATGGAGAACCAGCCTAGGGCAAACACGATCACACGAGGGAGAATGACATGAGAGGTATTTCCTGATCGAACAGAACTCTTCAAAGCCGGACGTGGGGTCGATCCTGCGGTCCGCTTCCTTTAATAAAACTTGAACGTCGTTCTCAAAATGCCAATGAAACCCTCAAACCAAACAACATTTTAGCATTTTCAAAATGCCAAATGAAACAATATGCTAACTCAAACACACCCTTAATTCATGTATTCACATATACAACGCCTAAATTTTAATTCTTACATATATGCATTTCACCTTATTTATGTAGAAAAAAAATATGTTTCTTTATATTAAAAAAAATAAAGATATATTTCACTTTTTAAGGGTTAAAATAGTGATATTTTGAATTTTATATGAAAGATTTAGATGATATAAATGTAACATAGGAGTTGGGCTGAATACATATAAATGCACATTCAATTTTTAATTAAAATATTTTTTAAAAATTTTAAGATTTTATATTTAATAAACAAAATTTATAAATATTTAAATTTACACGCAATTCAAAATACTTCCACCTCTCTTCTCGTCGTATAAATCGCTTCCCCCTGGCTTCTTAACATCCGTCCTATTATCTCTGAAGGTTCTATCTACTTCCTTCACTCTCCGATCCTCCGAAGGTTCCATCTACTTCGTCGGAAATCTTTTTTAGCTGAGCTTCGAGGGGGAGGGACAAAGAGACTGAGAGGGAGAGGGGGAGGGAGTGCGGATTTTGGAAAGGTGGAGGGGAGATGGGATGCGAGTCGACGGCGGCGTCGCCGGGCGGGAAACGGGGGAGGGATCCGGAGGAGGAGGTATACCTCGACAATTTCCATTCGCACAAGAGATATCTTAGTGAAGTAAGTCGTATAAATAATGCGAATGTCTTAGATTTCTCCTTCCTGTTATGATCTACTGAAATCCGCCCATGTTTCTTATTTGGTTTTTGTTTTTTCTTACTAATTCTCACTAATAATTTCCCTTTTTTGGTGTGGGAATCTATGCAATGAAGGGCTTGAAGGTGAGTTTTGGTTTTAATTTTTGTTTCCCTCTAAATTGGTCAGTCTCGAATTCCTGCGTTTATTTAATTTCTGCCGCTTCGTCTTATCCCTATTTTCTTGAACTCTCCTTTCTTTTCATTTCGTTCTATTTGAATTACTCGTCCTTTTTATGGATTTTTATTATTCTGAATTTATACTAGTTTGTGTCGCCAGTTTCAGATTTATTCCTTCGGAAATTTCTTCAGCTGATGGTTATTGTTTCCATTTTTTGAGATCATGGTTTCTAGACAAGGAAGAGTTTTCGTTTGTCTTCACTTGTTTATCCCTTTGCCAATGCCACCAAATTCCTATTAATTTACATATCTAACACCTAAACTTTCTTTTTTTACATTTATGCGACCCAAAGCTTTAATAGCACATATATAAATGCTACTATTTTAACTTTGAAAGAGCGAAATGCACATTTTCATGCATAAGAAAAGTGGCATATATGTAAAAATTGAAGTTTAAGTGCTGGATATGTACATACATAGGAGTTAAATGGTGTGTATGCAAATCTTCCTTGAATAAACTGCTAGATCACTTGGACTTGAACTATCGATCAGGGCGATTTAGTTTCATAATGGTTTTGATCTGTTTACAGATTTGTGTATCTTTCTTGCTTGTAATGCTTTTGGTGGTGCCCTTTGTGCAATTATTTGATTTATTGAAGAATTTGGTTTATGATTTCTGTTTTAGATAATGGCTTCTAGTCTGAATGGGCTAACGGTTGGTGAATCCATGGCTGAGAATCTAATGGATTCTCCGGTGAGGTCTGAAAGCAACTGCTACACAAGGTATTTCATTAATCATTTCTTATCTGGAATATTTACATTCATGCCACCCAAATTTCTATCTATTTACATATATAACAATTAAATTTTAATTTTTTCATTTATACCATCCAACCTACGCATAAAAGATGTGTTTCACCTTTTAAAAGTAAAGTAGTGCTATTTTTGATGCGATATGAAAGATTTGGGTGGTACAAATGTAAAAAAAAATAAACTTTAGGTGTTAGATATGTAAATACATAGGAATTGGGTGGTATGTATATATTTTTGTATTTTGTTGCATATTCATATTAATTTGTAAGCCCTTTCTAATCTTAAACATATTCAGAGCAAATTATAACTTCATCTGCATGCACGAAGAACAATGAATCATAAGCAAAAAGCAAATGAGAAATTAAAGCTTTATTTTGAATAATGGGATTGTAGCAGCGACATTCATTTTTTCTTCCATAATAATGATGATAGCTTATAATCATTGAAAAATGCACTAAAGAAATGAATGCATCAATCTAATTCACAAATAGTTGTTGAAAACTAATATGAAGAGGAATTGCAAGTAAGGTTTTACGGGGAAGATGCCATCAATATTGTTCACAGATAATTGTATTAAAATAATTTTTACAATTAAGATAAGTGGTATTATAAGATGCATACGAGAAAACAGTAGCAATAAAAGATAGTGTTATATTTAGATCAAAATATACAACAATCATTTATATAAAAAGCCAAAAAGTTAGGAATTAGGCCCTGATATAGAATAAAGTTATGAACCGGTGTCATAGAAAGTTGCCAAAAATATGATTTTGAAGTATAAGGCGCTTGCAAAAATTCAAATAAGCTAATACTATCCAATAAAAATATCCCGAAAAACTTCTTATGGTGAAAACAAAAGATGCTGAGGCCAAAATATTCAAGATAGGATTCTAAAATTTAAGCCAAAGACACGATAAAACCATCCATAAAACACATCATAACTTCATCCACTCAAAAAAAAAATAGCATTGTTTAATTGAATACTCCTTTCTTTGCCTAATGGAAGAAATATTATCCCCCACATTTAACAAGTTGAGTTTTTCACTAAAATTTTATGATGCTAGAGGTCACTTTTTTCCAACACTTGTGAATGAGTGCCATTCAATAAAAATAATGAATTATTAGGCGATGTGTTTTTAATAATCCAAGAACAAAGTAGGGACATGAGAAAAATACATGATTATTGCATTCCTTTGCTTCGGGACATAAGGTAAGAGAGTTGATATATTGACTCCTCTAATTTGAAGATTGATTGCCATTTCAAGCAAGGTGTACACAAAGAAATCAAATACATGATTGAATTA
Source organism: Phalaenopsis aphrodite (assembly GCA_003013225.1). Lineage (NCBI taxonomy): Eukaryota > Viridiplantae > Streptophyta > Magnoliopsida > Asparagales > Orchidaceae > Phalaenopsis > Phalaenopsis aphrodite. Next base: position 263,840 of record NEWO01000295.1, read on the forward strand.
CTTTTAGAATATTTATAGTTGATCTAATCAAATCTTGGAAAGGAGTAGAAAAAGAAATTTTTTGGCATCAAAAAAGGAGAAATTGTCATTATCCCTCCAATGTATGCTATAATCACCTCCTAAAATATGAGTTTTAATAATAACGGCGTAACACTCTTGGAAGTTCTTATGGGAAGAAAGAACTATCAACAACCCCCTTTAATAATAATGGTAAGTTTGGCATAATGAGGGTGGTAAAAAATGCTAAAATCAAGAGTCCACATTGTTTCCCCTAATAAATGCCCTTCTAATGCAAGGATCAAACTAAAACAAAGGAGTAAAGTGTCGAAATAGTCTCCTTACTCTTTACATGTTGCCATTTTAGTTCAACAACCTATAGAAATATCAAATTAGTTCTCGGATTCTTTAAATTGAGGCTGAAATAGTCCCCTCTTTAAATTGAGGCTAAAATAGTCTTTCGTGGGGACTAATGTAGCCCATATTAAAAGTGTGGGGACTAAATTGACATATTTATAGACTTTGGAACTAAAATGACCCTTACAAAGAGTCAAAAATTATATATTTTTTTTTCAAAAACAAAATTCTATACCATGTCCCACAGCTAATAGATGTTCTAAGAGGAGCTAATGAATTTAAAATCATCCAAAAGTGCGGAAAATAAGTATTGCCATTCCACCAAAAGGAACCGTAAGTATTTTACACCAAGAGTTAAGCATAGGAGATTTAGATAAGAAGTTCCAAATACTTTTAATCTTACAAGCACAATTGAGTAGTAGGGAGATTGAAAATTGAGACCACTATTTTCAAAAGTTTTTTATGCATGAGAGGGAAATTTTGTATCTTATTAGCAGTTTCATGATCGAATAATAACTTTGTAGATTTGACCATTTATTTTTTTAAGATCTGCTTTAGGGATACAGGTTGCTCTAAACCAATATGAGAGAGTTTTTGGGAAAAAAAATTAATCAATTGTATTCTTTCAACGAAGTTTATTTTTATTTTTATTTTATCATTTTATTAATTTTTTCTTTCATTCCACAATCAAATGATCAAGCTTGTCAAAAAGTTGCTGGCATCCACATTTTTAGATTCCTTGAGAATGGGTAACCCAAGATTATTGAAAAAAAAAGTAATCCAAATGAAATCTAGAGAGCAAGAAAAGAGACACTCCAGATTGGTAAGAATGCTAAACATATCCAGAGAAAATTGAAACCTTTCGCTTACTCAAAGAAGAGCAAATCATAAGCAAAATCAATGTGAAATTAAAGCTTCATTTGAATGATCGGATTGTAGCAGTGATTGCCATATTTTTCTTTCATTATGCATAATAATTCCTCCATAACAATAGTGATCAAGTATAGAAATAACAGACAACCATTGAAATTTAAGTAAACATGCTCCTCAGCTCTAAAATTCACAGATTAAGTCACTAACAATTAAGCCATCAATCACATATTAAGGCTTTATGATTCACACATTCGAAAGGTCCATCTAAGCATAGAAAGCTTTTGACCATTGTTCCTCTTAAGACAAATAACAAATTGTACAGCTAAAATAACAATCTTAGCGGTATCTCTTCCTTCCACAAAAGCTGTCTGTATAGAATTTTTAAGGTTGGGAAGAATAACTTTGATTCTAGCAGCAAGAAGTTTGTTAACAACTTCGTAAAATGTATTGCAAAGTGAGATGGGTCTAATCTTATTGATGATATGGATAACAAGTGTAGATTTTGGCAATTGAGGAAGATAATATTATTACTATTGAACAGGGTATAAATACATGATACAATAATTCTAAAATAGAAAAAATATAATACCCAAATCTCTCTCTAATAACTACTCCATGATAAAAGAAAAGTCATAAACTAGGAAATACAATAGGAAATTAAATAATTTCTAAGACTCCCCCTCAAGTTGAAGCATAGATGCTAATCATGCTCAACTTCGATTTGAAATCTTCAAATAACGGACGAAGAAGATTCTTTGTGAGATTATCTATGAGTAGGCCTGTGGATGCGACAAAATGAATACAAATTTTTTTTGAATCAAGCTTCTCCTTGATAAAGTGCCTTTAATTTCCACATGTTAGGTACCATCAGGTTGGAGTGTATTATGGTTTATGCTGATGACGACTTTATTGTCACAAAACAGTTGTAGTGGAACGGAGACCGACATATGTAACTCACTGAGCATGATGCACAACTAGAGGGCCTCACATATCCCTAAGGACATAGAATGAAACTTGGCTTCAACATTGCTACAGGCAAGCACAAACTAGTTTTTACTTTTCCATGTTACAAGATTTCTTCGTACGAAGGAGCAATAACCTGAGGTAGATCATCAATTATGGGCAGACTTGACCCCATTGACATCCGTATAAACTGCAATAGAGCGAGAGGTGCAATGAAAGAAGAACAAACTTGAGCCCAATGTGACTTTTAAGTTGTGGATGATCCAATGGTGAACAATGGGGATCATGTATGAACTAACTAACAATACAAACGACGTGACAAATGTCCATGCACGTATAGTCTAGGTAAATGAGTTTCCCCACGAGGTGTTGTTAGTGTGTCTTGTTCATCGGAACATCATTGGGAATGTCTGCCAATTTCTCATTGGGATCCATCGGAACTACTATCGGTTTGCAAAGCCGTAGTTTTATTTCAGTCAATATATCTGTCACATATTTGCACTGGGAAAGGTTAAGGCCCCGAGAGGACCATGCATATCTACAGGGGCGGAACCGACCTCTTTTTTCTAGGGGTACAAACTTATTACAAAATTAATTAATTAAATAAATAGCACATAATTCAAAATTAAAACGTGAATTCCATGAGCAAAATGCATTGATGTGTACCCTTGGGGAAAACTTTTAAACTAGCTTTAAAGGAGTATTAAAATCTTTTAAAACAAAAAAATTAATGTTTGATTAATAAGTTTAACACTTATATATATACTTAATTAACTTCTAAAAATTTTATTAAGCTTAGATTCTTATTCAATAAATTAATAAGTTAAAAGGGTATGAATAATAAATTGAAGGCTTTAATCGGTTTTGTCGTTACAGGTCAATGGGGGCAATTAATATAACTTAGAGGAGGCAGTTATGATTAAATTGTATATTTCATTAATAAAATTTGAAATTTCAGAGGGCAATTCCCCGCCAAACTTCCCCCCCCACACCTTCCCGCCCGATTATACGTAGGGCTGGCCCTGCATACCTAGGAAATACCGGAGAGTACCCTAGTTCTTCATTTCAAAAGATGCGACTGTGATGCCTTTGAGAAATTTGAAGGTGACAGATCATTACCTTTGAGTACGACGTCGTCGACATAGACAATGAGGTTGGCATTACAATTATCAGATGAGTGGCGGTAGAACATAGGGTGATCAGATAGGGCCTGAGAGAAACCTTAACTTACAACAACTTGTGTAAATATGTCGAACTAGACCCGGGGATTGTTTCAATCCATAAATAGACTTCCGCAATCGACACACTTGTCTATGGGAATTGAGTCAAAGCCGTTAAAGAAAGCATTCTTGAATTCCAAATGGAGTAAGTGCCAATCCAAATTCACGACAAGGGATAACAGAACATGAATGATATTAAGTTTAGCTACCAGAACAAACATTTCTTCATAGTCAACTCCATATGTTTGTGAATAGCCTTTGGCGACAACCGCGTCTTGTTGCGTTCAAATGATCCATCGAAGTTAAATTTGGTGTTAAAAAATAGACCTGCAAGTCACCTCTTTCTTTCCTTGAGGTAGATCAACAACATTCCAAGTATGGTTGTGCCGAAGGGCATTCATCTCGTCCATGACTGGAACCTTCCGGGACGGGTCATGCAATGCTGTCTCAATATTGGATGTGAGACAACGACCCATCAAGGAAGTGGCAAATGCTTTGTAGTTCAGAGATAAGCTGTGGAATGAGACACATTTTGCCATGGGATAAAGAGTACATGCCTTGTTTGCATACCTCAATGGGGGAATTCAACTCATTAAGAGCAAGAGTGGTCTCTGTACGTTGTGAGAGCATCATTCCGGGGATGTTGGTCGGAGCGGATTCCAACAACTGCAGCGGGGCAGAGTGCTCAAGTGTAGGACCGTTGGGATGAGTCTTAAGCGAGATTTTGGTATGCCGAGTGGAGACATGAAGAGTGGATGGATGTGATGTCGGTTTGGTTGGTGGCGGAACCAATGAGACTGAGGGTTCCTTAGGTAGAATATCCAATGGAGTCGGAAAAGGAACAATGTATACAAAAGCTAGCTCCCCCTTACTTGAGGCAATGTTAGGGAAGTAGGGGACATTTTAAAAAAAAGAGACATTGACACTCACATAGAAAGTATAGCTTCCCCTCCCTATTATTTTTTAAATTTTATTTTGTATATATTTTATTTTGAAATAAAACATATTTGTTAGTGATGTTTATTTTTTAAAGCACTTAAAAAATCTAAATATTATTCTGAGTATTTTAAAAATAAGTTGTTTTACACTAAACAAACATATTCTTAAAAATATAAGCAAAAGTAAAAACAAAAAATAAATATGGAATCTTTGAGCATCATCGAGCATAATTGATAGATGAAGGGAGGGAGTGGATGGTAGACCGATAAATATTTTTTTCCTTTTAGCAGCTGAGTTGATGGCATAAATCCTAGTGATTAAGAACTCCACATTTGATGAATATTTAACTATACCGTGGATTTATTAAATGTCTGATAGGAGTAGGAAAGAACTTCAACTTGTTGTTCTTAATTAGGATTATTCCATCAAAAATAGTAATCAACTCCTAACAAGAGGAGTATTTAATAGGTGATCAGAGGAAAGCTTTGATTTCAAGATAGAAACAAGATCATACAATAATGAGAGATTCATTTTAAGCATTTAGGAATCTTACTGGTTCTCTGAATTCACTTGGCATTCCATGAGACGAATGTTGGGTATGATATTGCGTTTTTGAGTTTTGTTTGATGTTCTTTTTTTAATTGAGAACAATGGTGATGTTTTCATGATGGGTAAGGCCTTGAGAGGGTGGAGTTATAAATTTATTTGCAATTGGCTTAAATTAACGTTCATGGATACTTGTATGGACCAGAGTTTTGTATTATTCTTGAATTTATTGTTGATTTTATTTGTTTTTGATGAATTCTAGATTCGATTTCAGTTAGATTTTAATTTTGATTTTGACGTTTTGAAAGTTGATTTTATTTTCTTTTTGACTTTCATTTTCCTCTAATAGGGGATATCTGCAAAGCAACAATGCATTCTTCAGCTAGAGACGATAACCTGTACTTTGATTATCCCAAAAGAGGGATTAGTACAGTGAATCAATCATCTTTAACAAACTATTTGTAAGGCCTCTCAATCATTTTTGGGGGCAAAACAGAACAATTAAATAATTCATACCGTAATTAATAGGGAAAATAGTGAAAATTTTAAAAAAGTAATCTTTCATTAATATTAAAATAAGATTACAACATGACTCAAACAAAAATAATAACACAAGACATAAGACTATACAAACAACACCCCTAAATGTAACCCAATCGGTGATGGGGGTCGGCTAAAGGAATATGAATGATTAGGAGGGATATTAGTAGTCACAGAAAGCAGTTGGTAGCGAAGGGAAGGTGCGAAACTATAGTAACGACAAGTGGAAGGGTTGCAGGTGGTTGGAAGCGGTATTAGGGTAGTTGGGAGGGGTTTGAAAAGAGTTACATAGGCGGGGCAATAGTAATGATTTGCAGGAAGGGCAAACAGTTGGATGTCGGGATCATGGTGGGTGAGTTTGGCGGTAGAGAAGTGGAGGAGGTCTGGAAAGGGTAGAAAGGGAGATACAATCACCACCTCAGAGATGATACATCCGGAGAACCACCACCTCCTCTGATACAACCCCACAAAGGGAAAATGGACTCCACACAAGAGATCTGAAGCTAAACTCAAACACAACTCAAATCTGACTCCCACATACACAAAGACATCTATTTATAGGCTTGGGAGAAACTTCTACACAAAAGGGATAGGTGGAAAGCCAAGAGGAATCTATAAATTACTTCCCAGAAAAGATTTGGTGCAAATAGCCTGGCTGGATTGTGAGAATTTGCAATTTCTCCCTGTTGTAGGTTCTCCGGTCTTTGTTGGATCGCGAGACCTCGCATGGGTTCGCTAGGTTTTGCGCAACTTTGGCCCCGCGGTTTCAAGCTCCCCCCCTTTGGGGCGCTGTTCCACGTTTGTATCTGAGTGTCGTTCAGATGCCCTGTGTTATGGTATGACTCATATACCATATAGGGACAGACGCTGGATCAAAGCGGAGCGGAAGAATCTGTCCAAATCGGGAAGTTGCGTGGGTTAGGGGTGCGGGGGTAAAGCCCCGCAGTACGGTACAAGGGTGATGCTGTAATTACATATTATACTTAGAGTTTACTCCTGGGGTTATAAATAGACCTGTTAGTAACCCCAGGAGATATCCTTTATTCTATTATCTCCTTTCTGAATAGTGAAGAAAACTTGCCGCTCTGCTCCCGAGGACGTAAGTATCTTTGTCGAACCTCGTTAAATCTCTTTGTGTTCTTCTGGATTTGTGTCGTTACTGTTTTTCTTCGCCATAATTTCTCAACAAGTGGTATCAGAGATAGGTTTAAGGGCAGAAACGAAAAATTTCGACGGCTAGGGCAGAGGAGTTCTGCGGAGGAGGAAGAGCAGGCTGCGAGAGGAGTTCTCGCGACAGGTTTCAGATTACTGTTCGCGCGAAGATCTGCGAATCGGACAACATGCGTTCTTCTGTTCGTGTGGAAGGCTACTGGGCGGTGTTCAGAGCGGAAGAGGACGGTTCGCAGGAGACTCCTGTTCGCTCGCGGGAGACTTCCATTCAGGGCTCGTTCGCGATTCGCGCTTGATCGGGGGAGCCGAAATCGGAAAGAGAAGATTTCAATAGAAGGAGGCGCTGCATGCGGAGAAGGCCTGGGAAGGAAGGGACTCACTAGAGGAATATTCCCTCATATTTCTTTCCAAAAATTCCATCCAACAATGCGTAGAGAAGGAAAGGGAATCAAAGGGAATATTTTAGAAATATTCTCTCGCAAAAACAGGAAAAATCAATTTGCTTTACTGCTTGAGCTTTCTTTTATTGACTCAAATAAAATTTGATTTTATTTGCAGGAGGTCGTTGCCGAAAAAAAAAAAACTCAATTTTCTTTACTGTAGGATTTCCTTTGTTTTGTAGGCCGTTCCGAAAGGAAAGAGATTTTCGAAAATCCCTAAGGAAATTTTGAAGATTTTCAAATTTGGCGGCGTATCGGAGCTATTCCAGAAAACAGGAAATAAGAGAAGATTTTGATGAACAAATATTTGCAGAGGAATTTGCAAAAGTTTTTTGTTGCAAGATTAATTTTCAGATGACATTTTCTAGTGCAAAATTCGAGGTGGTGAAGTTCGATGAAACTGGTAACTTCGGATTGTGGCAAACGATGGTGAAAGATCTATTGGCGCAACAGAGAATCTTGAAAGCTTTGCGGGCAGCAAAATCAGATGTCATGGAGGATGAAGATTGGGAAGAATTACAACAGCGAGAGGCAACAACTATACGTCTATGTTTGGCAGACGGGGTTATGTATCACGTAATGAATCTAAAATCTCTAAGAGAAGTTTGGAAGAAACTGGAAACTCAGTTTATGGCAAAATCTCTGACAAACAAGCTGTATTTGAACCAAAAGTTGTATGGGCTGAAGATGCAAGAAGGATCTGATCTGGCACAACATGTTAATGACTTCAATCAAATAATCACAGACCTGCCACGACTCAATGTGAGTATTGAGGATGAAGATCGAATAATGATTTTGTTGTGTTCGTTGCCCTCTTCTTATGAGCACCTGGTAACTACTCTGACATATGAGAAAGAGACTATCAAAGTTGATGAGATCACTGCAGCGTTGTTGGGTTACAGCCAGCGGAAGCATAATGCAGGGAAAAGCTCTCACGATGACAATTTATATGTTAAGGATAAGCAGGATCGTGGAAAGAAGAAAGAGGAGGGTTCTGGAAGGCGAAATTCCAGATCGAAGCCCAAAGACAAAAAGACAATTCATTGCTACAGTTGCAAATAGTCAAGTCATATGAAGCGAGATTGTCCAAAGTTGAAGAAGCAGATTGAGGAGAAATGTGATACTTCATTGAAATTTGTAAATGTGGTGCAAAGTGAAAATTCAGATTGCAGTGATGACGATATGCTTTCAGTCTCATCAACTCAGTTCACAAATGCATTGATTCTGGATTCAGGGTGCTCTTATCACATAACACGTAACAGAGAGTGGTTTACTTCATACATGTAACTAATTTAGGCTCAATCTATTTGGGAGATGATAGATGCTGCAATATTGCTGGTATTGGTGAAGTAAGAATTCAGATGTATGATGACACAGTTAGAACGTTATGTGATGTCAGACATATTCCAGATTTGAAGAAGAATCTGATTTCTTTGGACACTTTACATAGAAATGGTTTTATTCTTAAAGCAGATGATGATAGAGAAACCATCAGAATTGTTAAGAGTGCGCTGACAGTGATGAAAGGAAAGTTAACTGCAGACAATATCTACAAACTGTTGGGGAGTACAGTTATAGGTGAAGTTCATTATGTGGAGTCAGATGACGATAGTACAAAGCTATGACATATGCTTCTGGGTCATATCAGTGAACGTGGGATGATAGAATTGCATAGAAGAAATTTGTTGCATGGTGTTAAAAGCTGCAAGCTCGATCTTTGTGAGTTCTGTATTCTTGGAAAACAGACTAGAGTCAGTTTTAGGACTGAAAAACATAAAACTGAAGGAATTCTTGATTATGTGCATTCTGATGCATGGGGTTCTATTAGGAAATTGTTATTAGGAGGATCTCAGTATTTCGTTACTTTTATTAATTATTTCTCCAGGAAAGTTTGGGTGTACTTCTTGAAACAGAAATATGAAGTCTTCTCTAAATTCAAACTGTGGAAAACTGAGGTGGAGAATCAAACTGACAGAAAGATCAAGTATTTGAGGTCTGATAATGACACCGAGTATACAGATTCACAGTTTCAGAAGTTCTGTGAGGAGCATGGGATTCATAGGCATTTTTCAGTGCGGAAGACACCACAGCAGAATGATGTGGCAGAAAGGATAAACAGGTCCTTAACTGAAAGGGCAAAGTGTTTGAGACTGAATGCAGGGTTTCCTAAGAGTTTCTGGGTAGAGGCTGTGAATATGACAAGCTATCTCATCAATAGATCACCTCAATCATCATTGGGCGGCAATGTTACAGGATAGGTATGAAAATGTAATCCAGTTAAATTTGATCATTTACGGATTATTGGAAGTCGTGCTTCTGTGCATGTACCTGGAGATGAAAAATCAAAACTTGATGCAAAATCCAAGAAGTGCATCTTTCTGGCTATAATAAATGTGTGAAATGATACAAGTTTTAGGATCCGATTGCAAAAAAGATGGTGATCAGTAGAGATGCAGTTTTTGATGAGCAGTTTATGTTACAACAGAATCAAGACAAGGTGTCAGAGAAGAGTTACAATACTAATGCAGTGCAGATGGATTTAGAACAACAGCCAGTAACTTCTGAGAAGGGTAAAAGTTTAAATCCAACACCTGGTGATTCTATTTCAGATGATCTGCAGAATTATAATCAAGCCAGAGATTGACAGAGACGCACTAATGTAAGGTCTAATAGCAGATTGAGTTATGAAGACTTGGTCTCTTGTGCACTTCTCATCAACAATGATGATCTAGCCACTTTTCAAGGAGCTATCATTAGTCAGGAGAAAAAAAAATGGATGGGTGCAATGGTTGAAGAGATGAAGTCTTTGCAAAAAAATCGCACATGGGAGCTAGTTCAACTTCCAGAGGGAAAGAAGGCTATTGGGTGCAAATGAGTCTACAAAAGGAAACCAACAGTATAAAAAAGGAAACATTCAAGGCTCGACTGATTGGAAAGGGATTTTCACAGCAGAATGAGATAGATTATGATGAAATCTTTTCTCCTGTGCTCAGACATACTTCAATCAGGGTAGTGCTTGCATTAGTAGCCATTTGAGATTTGCATTTGGAGCAGATGAATGTTAAAACTGCTTTCTTGCATGGTGATCTAAGAAGCAGATTCACATGGAGCAGTCAGAAGGGTTCACTCAACCTGAACATGAGCATCTTGTTTGCAGGTTAAAGAAATCATTGTATGGGTTGAAACAGTCTCCAAGACAATGGTACAAGCGGTTTGACTTCTACATGATTCAGATTGGCTAGAGGCGATGTAAGTATGATTGTTGTATTTATGTGAAGAGCCTTAATGATGGTTCTATTATTTTTGTGTTACTATATGTTGATGATATACTGATTGCTGCAAAAAATATGAATGATGTCTGTGGTTTGAAAGCTTTATTGAGCCAGAAATTTGACATGAAAGACTTGGGTCCTATGAAGAAGATTTTTAGAATGAAGATTCATCGAGACAGAGACACAAGACAATTATGTTTATCTCAACGAAGCTATGTTGAGAAAGTGCTGGAAATGTTTGAGATGAGCAAAACAAAGTCTGTGAGCACTCCTTTGGCAAATCATTTTAAGCTTTCTACAGAACAGTGTCCTAAGACAGATACAGAAATCGAAGACATGACAAAGGTTCAATATGCCAGTACAGTTGGCTGCTTGATGTATGCAATGATATGTACTCGTCCTGATTTGGCTCATGTTGTTAGTCAAGTCTGCAAATATATGACTAAACCTGGAAGGCGGCATTGGGAATCTGTCAAGTGGATTTTCAGGTATCTGAAGGGTATTATAGGACATGAAATTATTTTTGGCAGTCAGCAAAATGATCCTTCAGTTGTGAGGTATGTTGATTCAGACTATGCATGTGATTTGGATGGCATGAGGTCTACAACTGGGTATGTGTTTACTCTTGGTGGAGGACCTATATGTTGGAAATCAATAATTCAGTCTATTGTGACATTATCTACAACAGAAGCTGAGTACATGACAATAGCTGAAGCTGCTAAAGAAGCCTTATGGCTTACTAGGCTGGTAAAGGAACTGGGCATTAAGCAAGGTGGAGTTCAGTTGCGTTGTGACAGTCAGAGTGCTATTTATTTGGCTAAGAACCAGGTGTACCATGCGAGAACTAAGCACATTGATGTCAGGTATCACAAGATCAGAGAGTTGATTGCTTCTGGTGAGATACTGTTGCAGAAGGTTCATACTGATGAGAATGCAGCTGATATGTTGGCCAAGCCAGTTACTATCAACAAGTTCTTGCATTACTTGAACTTGTTGAATGTTTGCAGTTGCTAGAGAAGCATGGTGACCCAACCCACAGTGGTGCAGGTGTAACTCTCAGATATCTTTTCTTATAAGGGGCTTTATATTCGCCAAGGTGGAGATTTGTTATGGTATGAATCATATACCATATAGGGACAGACGGTGGATCGAAGCGGAGCAGAGCGGAAGAATCTGTCCAAATCAGGAAGTTACGTGAGTTGAGGGTGCAGGGGCAAAGCCCCGTGGTACGGTACAAGGGTAATACTGTAATTATGTATTGTATTTAGGGTTTACTCCTGGGGTTATAAATATGTCTGTTAGTAACCCCAGGAGGTATCCTCTATTCTGTAATCTCATTTCTGAATAGTGAAAGAAACTCGTCGCACTGCTCCCGAGGACGTAGACATCTTTGCCGAACCTCGTTAAATCTCTGTGTTCTTCTGGATCTGTGTCGTTACTGTTTTTCTTCACCCTAATTTCTCAACACCCTGCGTCAGCAATGCCTCGTCTTAAGAATTATCAGACCCAATGCCAATCCTGTAAAAGGCGCATGGTGCTTGAGTTTTCATATTGCAAATGATTGAAGACGAGCAATTCTTATCAGCTAGTGTTTTGGTTCTGTTGTACTTTTTTTTTATTATTCTTATTTTGGTTTTCTCAGCCTATCAAGCTATTAAAACATTTATAAGGTTAGGGTATGCGAGATTGGTTGCATCTCTTAAACTAAAAGTAACTAACACAGGAGGTGTCTTCAAGCACTATTTAATATTTTGAAGGAAATTTGATATTTATTAATATATTTGATGACTAACACATTTAAGTTAATTTTTGGATTAAACGTCTTAGAGACACCAACCCATATTGAAATAAATTTTTAACTGAGTTAAGCCTTTAAGAGGTTATAGTTTTAATATTGCTTTAATCTAGTTTAGATCAATCATAATTCCACATTGATTCACCTCAACCCTAAAAACTTCCCTAAAATTACTTGTTAAAAGTACACTCAAAGGATTCATTTTTCGATTATTGTGATACAACAACTCGAGGAAAATTCCCAAATTGTTGAAGGTAAATCTTTCTTTTCTTTTTCTTTTTTTGTTGGATAGCTCTTCTCTTGATTAAGGATAGATCTATAAGAAGTTTGTGTCATGTCCCACTGATTAGTGGTGTCAGCAGCATTCATATGGCCCAAAAGAAGTTGCAGTTAGAGCATATATCTAATTTCCATTCATAAATCATAGTTTATTCAAATCATTATAGTAACGTCTTAATATTTTAGAGATTGTATTGATCTTTTCTTATGATTAATTATTTCTTTTGTTTGCATTTTATTTATTCTTTTGTAATAGGTAGGGGAGAAGCAGCAATTAGATCTAAATAGCTGCACAGTTAACTTCACGATTCTTATATGACATCTCAACTAAAGCTTTGCATGCATTGTGAATTCATGCTAGAAAGCCAAAAATGCTTATTTATTGATCCATTTACATACATGCAACTCAATTTATAAGCATTTACATATTTACCACAAAGTTTACTTTTTAGATATATTGCATCTAAATCTCTCATACCACATCAAAAATATCACTATTTTAACATTTAAAAAGTGAAGTACGTAGGAATTTATTGGCATGCATGTAAACTTCCTTCAATAGTTTATCACTGGCAATTATATTCAAATTTCATAACATGATACAGAGATGAGATTGCCTCAGAGTACTCGCCCATGTCCGAGGACTCCGATGACTCGCGCTTCTGCGACAACCCGATAAATTCCGTTCTACAATCCGATGTTTCAACTAGCAACGCCACCCCAGTGTCCCCCCACCGGCACCAAAGATCTCAAACAGCACCGGCAACCGCCATGTTTCCTCCCCTTCCGGGCTGCACGCTCACTGCCGTTGTCTGCTCGCATCCTCGGCAGCGAGGTTCGGACGACGGCGGGCGGTTCCCGTCATCGCCGAACGATGTGTGTCACACGGGGGATCTGAGGAGGACGGCTCTGCTGCGGTCGGTGCAGATTCGAACGCAGGGGGAGGAGAAGCCGTGCTCGATCATGAAAGATGAGGGAGGGTTTCAGATGGAAAGGGAAGGTGAGGAGTATATTGAGGAGTGCTCTTCTGTGGATGGGATAAGTGAGGCTTGAGTTTGGTGAGGAGATTAGAAGGTCTTGTTCATTACCTTTTTCTGAGAATGATTTTGTTCTTTAACTTTTATTTGATGTAAATTTTCCTTGAAAAGTTTTTTGGTTCTTCCACCCAATTCCTATTTACTTTTATATCTAACACCTAAATATTTTAATTTTTAAATTGTGAAATACACTTTTTCATGAATAGGCATGATGGTATATATGTGAAAATGTAAGTTTACTGGCGAATTTGTTTTAGGGGATAATTACATAGGGGCCAACAGAAACATTGGTATTAACAAATTAACCATCCTAGTGGTTTTTTTTATTTTATTTTAAAGCATCGCATCAATGCATTTATACGTGTCGCCGCGATCAAACTATTGAGAATTTGGTAAAGATGATGAATATGAGTTGGGATTTTATCGTGAATTTTGATATTTGAGTGAGAATTTGAAAAATGGATGGAAGAGAGTGGTTGATTTGTAAATAGCAAGTTTTGGGTGGTATGTAAAATGTAGAGTTTCTTGCGGTGTAAATTTTGCAAATTTATTTATTCGGGATACTTTCAGTTCTTGAATATTTAGATTTAATTCTTTTCTTTGACCATCAAAAGTGTCATGTTCTGCGTACATCAGAGAAAAAAAAGTCAATGTTTCAGATGCTTAATTTCTAAATTATGGTTTGAGTATGGATTTCGTTCCAGAATTTGTGCAACAACGAACTCAGAAACTCCAAGGCCGAACAGCGGGGCAGATGGTGGAACTGACCCGCTTTGTGCTTGACGGTAGAACACAAGCTCTTCCAACGCTGAATCCTCAAGCACATGAGCTCTAAGACCATCAGATGGCTCAGGGGTCCGAATAAGATGTACGCAGCGCTGCGTACATCTGAGGTTATTATGGGGGTACAATGGGATTATATATGGGTTATACCCCCTTGTAACCTCCGGTATAACTCGAATATAACTCCCATGTACCCTCAAAATAACCTCAGATGTACGCAGCGCTGCGTACATCTTATGTACGCAAATATTTCCCACATGTTCTGATGGCGTATTAAAAATAGGGATAATTATGTGCATGGCACCTGGAATATTGTTATTTGCAAAATGATCATCCGGGTCATTTTTTTGCACTGTCAGCTCCATGGAATTCTATGCGATGATCAAATCGTTTGAATATGTTAAAAATGAAAAATATGCGTTCAGATTTTATTGACGGCGTATTAAAATTACGGATAATTATATATAAAGCACCCGAAACATTAATATTTACAAAACGGTGACTTCTTTTTTTTTTTTGAAGTGCGAAATTCATGTAACTGTGCATGTCATGATTAAATCATTGGAAAATTGATAAAAATGTAAAAATATGGGTTAAACTTTTATTATGAATTTTCGTACTTGATTGACAATTTGAGAAAAAAATGTCAATGTTTCGGATGCTTAATTTCTAAACTATGGTTTGAGTATAGATTTCGTTCCAGAATTTGTGCAACAACGAATTTAGAAACTCCATGGCCGAACAGCGAGGCAGATGGTGGAATTGACCCGCTTTGTGCTTGACGGTAGAACACAAGCTCTTCCAGCGCTGAATCCTCAAGCACATGAGCTCTAAGACCATCAGATGGCTCAAGGATCCGAAAAAATTGAAGAGTCTCAATATCAAGACAGTGATGGAACCATGCCAAGGAATAGTCTGCAAGCGAAGCGAAGCGAATGGAAGTCTACCTACAACTAGAGAATGAGTTCTCCCAACAAATTGTAGATGCAAACCCCCAGAGAATGTAAGGTTTCATCTTTGAAGCTTTATAAGGGTTGCAGCGATCTAAACGATCACATTACATCCTTTGAGTCAGTTATATGCCTTCTCAAATTTTCTGGCGCTTGAAGTGTCGATTTTTCTATACCATGCTGTGAAATTCACCCCTCGGGCGATTCAATGGACTCCTGATCGAAATTATTATTTCGGAGAGTTCAAGAAGCTATTCATGGCGTAGTTTGCTAGCACCCAAAAGCCCCGTAAGGATTAGCTTTATGACACGTCAAACAAAGGTTGAATGAGAGCCTTCGAGCATACGTTGCATGGTTCCAGAAAGAGAAGCTGGATGTGCTGAACCAGAAACCTGCGATAGTAAAGACCGCTCAAGCACAAGGGTTGAGGAGTGCCCAATTTAAATACTTTTTGGGTTTATGAAAACCTGATACTTTGGTTAAACTTACGGAGTTGGCCAACAATCATATTGTGGTTGAGAAACATGTTGACAAGTCTATTTCAAAAGGCAAAAAAATATGACTGCTAGACAAAAAAAGGCTCGCGAGATGACGAATGGAGGGAGGAGGATGACTCTTGGCCAAAACGGGAAAGAGGTCAGTCGTTTCGTGGTGATAGAGAGGTTGACCAAAATTCACACTGACAATGTCAATCAAACGACTGATCGACTAACGATCGAGAACAACCAAAACCCACTTAATTAAGGGTTTCAATGGTAGAGTTGGTAAAAGCTATTCAGGACAAGGAATACTTCAAGAAGGCTCTACCAATGAGAACTGAAGCTGAATACCAACAATTTCTGTAAGTATCATAAAGACTATGATCGGGGCATGGAGGAATGTAGACACCTCTAGAGCCTGGTCGAAGAACTGATTTGGGCTGGAATGCTCAAGGATTTTGTGGCCCTCGAGGAAAGCACTTGTAGAAATTTACTCGAATGAGTCTGTTATTTTTTATCCTTTTTAAACAAAGACTCAGAGTCGTCATCTTGTCTTATCGTCATATAATTCCCTTCTCTAAGTAAATTTCTCGTTCGGATCATAGAAAAGATTAGAAGAGGAGAGGGATCGAAAAGATAGGATATACGACAAAAGTTAGACAAACAAATTTTAAAAAGAATCAAGGAGAGCTTATATAGAAAAGAGTCTTGTGTGATAGATCAAGAGTGTACGTCTAAACATGATCAGATCGAAACACCTCGAAACACGTATCCAAAAAAAGAAACCTTACATAAGCCACCCATGTAACCAGAGAGTCAAGTTTTTGTGCTTGTTTTGGGTTCAATTGTACTCCCAAAAGAACATATCCCTTTGATTAATTACATATTAGAGGATGCCCAAAAATACTTTCCTTAAGAAGAGTCTTGCTTACATTATTTATGATATTCAGTTAATTGAGAAATCAAATTATTTTCGTGATTATCTCAAGTGGGAGAATCCCAACACACCAAAGCCATACTAGGTCATAAGGTAGAGGGTGAATCACCATATCCACTACGGGCCAGGGCCTATTGGCAAACTAGGCCCACAAGATGACCTTAATAAATTTCAACACGAGATGGTCTCGATGAAATTTCAAAGGAGTGACTGGGCTTAAAGGAGATGTCAACAGAAAGGGGACGAATCCCTAAGTTAGTAGAGGCAGCAAGTCAGAATACCATAGGTCCATCCCAAGCTATGAAAACCCTAAGTCTAACTAGTTGTGAAGGTAGTCAACCCAACATGACCAAGGACCTCTTGTCAGCAATTCAAAAATTATGTCGTCCAAGGGAATCTTGGTAGCTCTAAGGTCCCTATGACCCGCTAGGAGGCTGAATAAGTGAAAATGAGACTTATACTCGTTAATTAAATGATGAAGATACCGCTGAAATAAAAAATAAAAGAGGTCAAACTGCAAAACTACCTTGTCGTGAAGGTAGTCAACCCAACCCGACCCTTGTTAGCAATCCAAAAATTATGTCATCCAATGGAATCTTGGTAACTCTGAGATCAGAGGAAAGAAACCTCTAATTTCCTATAACCCACTAAGAGGTTGAATAAGTGAAAATGAGATTTATACTCGTCAATTAAATGATAAAGATATCACTGGAATGGAAGAGGAAAGAGAGGTCCATCTACAAAACTAAAAAGCTCTCATTAAGGACTTGCACCATTGCCTAGGTTAAAGGAGCCTCTAATGCTCTAATTGTGCTAAACAACCACCTAAGGGCTCCTCCTCGGGACATGCAGAATGATGAAGTTATTTACAATTAGATTTAAATGTGGACGTCTTATTAGGGATGACTTGAGATATAACTATGTAATGTAGCCCATTTTAAAATCGGCCAAAAGGCCACGTAGGAAAAGTAAAGCAGAAAGTAATACTCATTTTAAAATTGGGATATTTTAATCCTAAATTTTGATTTATCTTGACTTTCTTATTATTAGGATTTTAAAAAAAGATATTTTGGGTCCTTAAAGAGCCTAGATTGCATTTTTATAGGAGCCTAGAGAAGCCATTATCAAGAAAGAGTAAATGGCAAGCACATTGTGCAAAATGAATCAAGCCAAATGAATATATAAAATGTCGAGTGCCGCTGAGTCGACAACATTTCCCAGAAACCAGAAAATGTGATCGGACTACTCATATAGATGCCCGAGTTTTATACAAGTAGAAAATTCAGACTTAAGGTATGAGACACGAGAAATTGTTTCTGGTCCTCGTCATGTGGTTCGATAAGTCAAGCCCCTCAAAACATGTGCTCATGCCTTATTTTTGATACATACTCCTTAAGGACTCTAAACAAATACATAGAAAAATCCAAAAAGACTCGACTTGCAGAAGAGCTAGCATGGGTTATATTCATGCAACGCATGATAAGCCATGTCTAATAGGAGGGGAGTTTAGCAACACCTGCAAAAAGTGTTAACTTTTAAATCATTACTTTTTTCTCCCTTTTTACTTACTTTTAGGCATGACTCACTGTATAAAACACTACTCCTAATATACTAGTGTGCATGTCCCATACCAAGTAAACACACAAACTAATCAACAAAGGATGTCTGGCTAGACGACAAAATAATAGAGAATAATAGCCAACACATTAAAAAAATACCTACGCATCCTAATCTTAGCCTAGTACACCATCTACTGCATTGTTCCTAGTCACAAAATCTAAGTGCACGTGCATTACGAAGGTGAACGCTACTGTATGACTTTGACGAGATCATCGACATCGACCCATCCTAAAGATTCAAGGGTTCTAATGTATATCACCCAAAATGATTTTAAAAGAGTTGGCTTCACATATGGTCTAGCTTTGTTAATTGCATCAGTTTAAAATTGAACGAATATTATAAGTAGAGAAAGTATAATATTTTTCATTTTAAATTTAGATCATTAAATATGGGTCTGTAACATGCAAAGTGACATATTAGGACTCTTGAAACCTTAGCACAATCATACATTGGTTGATTTGGATGTAATAACTCATTACTCACCGAGATTTACTCGACAAACAATGATCGTTAAAGCATCATGACCCATAAGTTACTCACCTAACAAGTTCAACTTGCTATCAAGATACGAAGGCAATGCACAAACAATCACATAACAAAGTTCAACACATTGTGATCACTCGATCGAGGTACGAGCGATCACGACAAACACCAAAAAGCCATTTAAACATCATGCAAAATGTAAATGAAAAACTTCTAACTAATGCAAGTAATGTACCCAAGTGTGCGCACATATTGTGCACTCAATGAGTTTGGTTGCTTTAGAGTGTGACCCAAATTGAGCACACAATATGAAACACTTATGACGTTCATGCGTGATGCCATAAGGAGTAAGGAAGCGTAGTTTCTATTTAGGAGATTTACACACCGCCAGGCTAGGCATTACTAGCTAAGGATATGCAAGTATAAAGCCCCGCACATATAGTAGCATGTGTGTGTGGTGATACCACAAATGCCGGTGCTCAATGCACACCATGTGCAAGCAAATGCCAAGGCAAAATATATTTTTCCAAAAAAAATTATATACATATATCTTCTCAGAGCTTGTATTATTTTAATGTTAAAAATAGCTACTGTAATCAAAATATGATTGGCTCTTTCATTGGCTCAAGCAGCAGCTTAAAGTTTCATTTAGATCACTAAAATGAAGCAAAAAACAAATAGATCCATACCCTCTCAATTACTCTAATTTAATCTTTGATTACAGATAAAATATAATTAATTATATAATTAGCATTTGAAAAATTTACATACACAGCACATAATTCAACGTAATTCTCATGTATTTACATATTTGCACCTAAACTTCCATAATTACATACTCAAGACATCGGTGCTTAAACTGATTCATGAAAAGATGAATTTTACTTTGAAAAAAATTATAATAGTACTATTTCTATATGCCATTAAATATATAATTCCTATGTGTATAAATATGAAAGCTTAAGTGTGAGATGTAAAATACATAAGAATTCTTTGCTATGGGAGTAAATAAAAAATTAAAAAAAAAAATTCTAACTTTTATTAAAACAAACCCATCACATTATTTTCATTTAAAATCATATATAATATACTTTTCAGTTATTTTAATATTTATTATGATAATTGATTAAATAAAAAGGCATTTACATACATAACACAATGCATAGCACCCAAATCTTCACTATTGATATTTTTGACATGACATTAAAAATTTGAGTGCTATGCATGTAAAAATAAACCTTCGTGTTACGTATGTAAATACACTGAAATTGCATTGCATTTAAAATCCTATAAAAATAAATAAATTATTCTAATGCAAAGAAAATGCAAGCAAAAAGAATATGATGTTACCGAATTCGTCCCCATCTGCATCATATGGTCATAAGAAGAAGTAAAGATCCCGGTAAGCATCCTAACAGGAGAAAATTATTTAAAAAAAATTAAAAATTTAAGAGGAAAAAAAGGAAGGATATAAGCTCAGCTAAAATTTAAAATCCTTATATTAAGTTATTACAAAAGACAAAAAAACTCCACAATCCCTGTGCTCAGACTCATGCAGCAAAAGTTGAAAGAATGTTCTTCTTGATGATGAACTCATCCCCCTTGGCAGGACTAATCGACTGTCACAAACAAAAATAAAAAAATTATATAAATTTATGTTTTCCTTTATTATTATTATTATTATTATTTCAGGCATTTACATGCAGAACACCCAATTACTAAGTATTTACGTGTCTAAATTTATTTTTAACACTTAAATCACCCAAATATTTCATATCACAGATGAACACCATTTCAGGAATAGGGTGGCATAAATGTAAAAAATTAGAGTTTAGGTGTTAGATATGTAAATACATAGAAATTGAGTGGCATGTATGTAAAACTTTATTATTATTATTATAGTGCCAAGTTAAATATATACCTTCTCCAACAGGCGTTGGAGCCGCTCAATTTCCTTCTTGGCATAATCCGAACCTTTGTCGATGTAATTCCTAGCTGCCTTCACGTAGACCTTTCCGTACCTGAGAAGCAAACATTATAATTTTTATCTGTTCAAATAATTAGATGGAAAGTAAGGGGTATGGTTGCAAAAAACAAAAAAAAAACTCATTCGTGCTTTATAAGTTCGTATATTTAATGAACAAAACAAAAAATACAGTACGTTCAGCAAGTTTCAAAAATAATTTGACTATGTTTATACATAAAAATATCAATCTAAATATACCTGAATGTGCACGTATATTATATGCATCTTAATATTCGGGGTATTTATGTATTTACATATCTAACAGCCAAACTTTAATATTTACATTTATACCACTCAAATCTTTCGTATTACATAAAAATACCACTATTTTCACTTTAAAAAAAGTGAAATGCAATTGATGGACTATTTTGGCATTTAAATATAATTATATATGTCGGACAACTTTAGAATAAACTTCCAATTTGTAAATAGCTCATACTCAGCTCGATAAGATAAATAGTAAATCCAAGAGGAGAATAATTACCTTGCAGAAGATCCTTCCAATTTCACAACTTCCTCTTCAATCTTCGAAAGCACCGACTTCCGCTCATCGTCGGCAACGCTGATGAATTCCTTCACCAGAGAATCTAAAGTTGCCACAATACCAGCCTGAAGCAAGGGGAGGAATGAAAAGCTATGAAATAATTTTTAGTCTTTGAAAACGGGAATGAAGTATATAGGCTTACTGACCTGAGAAGTTAGTTGTCCCGACGGGTCACGGCTTGTGCCGGACCTGTCATTTATGAAAGTAATGAAGGCTTCCAAGTCGCGGCCACCGTCGTAGTCTTCGCCGGCTTTGTTTGTCTTGGGGAAGAACTTCAGGGTAGGATAACCAGAGACTCCGAACCTTTAACATGTTCAAGTGGTTCCATAAAAATCTTAGCAATGGTAGAGGTGCTAGAGATCACTTTTATTTTTATGTTTGTTTTATTTTATTTATAATGTTACTAAAAATAAAATATATTTGATATGTTACAACATGATTATTTATTTTATATGAAACTCAAATAATTTTTATGTGTTTTGAGTGTTTTTCAAAATAAATTAATTTGTTTTTTAAAACATAAAAAAAAAACTTAAAGTAATACGCTAAACAAACATATTTTTAAAAAGAAAGCAAAAAAAAAAAAAAAAAAATTCCCAAAGATGCCCGTAAAAAATGGAGGAATTATCATGAGAAGTAAACGAAGAAAAAAGATTTCGGCATATCAAACTTACTTCTCAGCCAAATCTTTGTATTTGTCAGCATCTAGATTAGCTACGACAACACCTTCGTCCAATTTGTAGACATTGGCGAGTTGCTCATAAATCTTAAGACAATAAACAACAAAAAAAATCAGTTAATTATAGTCTGTCTGTCATGCAAGGCCTTCTTAAAATCAAGGTTTCGAAAATCTGACTAAAACCTGAACTAGTAGTAGGGATCTAGAGATTCAACCTTGGAATTAATTCAATCTGATTTTAGAATATTTCACTATTAAATATTTTGAATAAAAATCTAAATTAAAACTGTGACAAGGAAATTTTATTTTTTTCTCTATTTTTAATCTATAATTTTTATTTCTGATCATCTCATCAAAATTAATATTTAGATAGATACCACATAATTCTTATGTATTTACATATCTAAGACAAAAAAGTTTATATTTATAAGCATAAAACTTAAATATCACAACTAATAACTTTTTAAAAGTAAAATACATATTTTCATACATAAATTTATGACAACAAAATGTTACGAAAATGTATATATCAAACTTTAGATGCTACATATGTAAATACAAAGAAATTTTGTGTTTTATAAAATTAGAAAGTTAAAAATTAATCAATATTAGACCCATATGGCTCTTCAAAAATCAAACAAGTTCACAAGTTAACTGTCTGTTCTATGCGAAAGCAGCTTTGGACTTGAACAGAACTGAATTGGCTGAAGGACCAGTTTACAATTGAATCAACTAATCTAGCCTGATTTCTAAAACCATGAATAAAACTATAGGGCATTTACATGCAAACCACCCAATTCCTATGTATTTACATATCTAACACCTATACTTTTAGGGCTGTCAAAAAAGCTCGTCGTTCGCGAACAGTTCGTGTTCGGTTCGTCAATGAGTTTGTGTTCGATTTGTTCGATAAGTAGACGAGACGAACATGAACAAATTTTTTTCGTTCGGTTAGTTAAATGAACCAAACACGAACAGTGATGCGTTCGTTCGTGTTCGAATCGTTATTGTTCGAAATATAAAATAATTTAAAATAATTATATATTAAAAATTTATGATATTCAAAAAATTAAATTTTATAAATTATAATATATAGTAAAATAATAATAATAGTATATTAATATACTATATTAGTAATATATTGATATATATATTATATATTTATACAATATAAGTTATATAATTAATGTATATATATTAATATTAAGGATGTCAAACTAGCTTGTTGTTTGCGAACAGCTCGTGTTCGACTCGTTCGTTAAGAAACGAACACGAACAGTGACTTCACGAACAATTTCAAACACGAGCTTATTTCAAACAAACTAAATTTCAAACGAACCGAACAGGAACACAAGCTCTGTTCGTTCGTGTTCGGTTCGTTTACACCCCTATATACTTTGCTCTTTACATTTATGCCACCCAAAATCTTTCATAGCGCACATAAAAAATACCACTATTTTAACTTTTAACAAGTCAATTACACCTTCTCATGCATAGCTAAGGTGGTATTGTATGTAAAAATTGAAATTTAAGTGTTAGATATGTAAACATATAAGAATTGAGTGGGTATGCATGTAAATATTTCTGAAACTAAACAGGAAGCTGATATGTACTTACAGGAGCAAGCTGTTTACAATGACCGCACCTGCAACAAGTAAAAAAATTATTATGACAACTAATTTGATATTTTTTATGTTCTTAAAATTTACTGATTTAGCCAAAAATGCATGATAAATGCATAGATGGCGAGATAAATTAAACTAACCAAGGAGCATAGAACTCCACAAGAACATCTTTGGCTGAATCATGAACAACCTGATCAAAGTTCTCAGGTGTGAGTATGACGACACTTGAAGGAACACTTGATATCTTCACATTAGTTCCTGCAGTCACACAATCATAAATATGAGCAGAAATGATAAAATAATTGCTTCCGACATTTATTTTAAAGTAAAATTTACATACATACCACTTAATTCTCATGTATTTACATATGTAACACATAAATTTTAATTTTTACATATATGCCACCTTATCTATGCATGAAAATGTGTATTTCACTTTTTATAAGTAAAAGTGGTTATTTTTATGTTATATGAAAGAATTGGGTGGTATGAATGTAAAAATCTAATTTAGGTGCTAGGCATGAAATACATAACTGGGTGGTATGTATGTAAAGCCCTTATTTAAAAGTAAGGTAGATGAAATAGCTAATTTATAGCACAAAGGAAAATTGAAGAACTGAGATGGGGCATCACTGGAGGAATAAGATGGGCTAATGCATTAAGTCTGACCACAAAGAGGATGAAATAAAGCAGAAACTGTAAACAGGCCTTAAACCAATTTAGTTGGTCATTTCTCACAATATTATGGGTGTAGGTGGAATAAAGGCCAAAGGCAGTTTCAAATCTGTTTTGCACAGATATTTTTTCTATAGGGCATTTACATAAATACCACCCAATTAGTATGTATTTACATATCTAACATCTAAATCTTACTTTTTTACATTTATACCACCCAAATCTTTTATATTACATAAAAATACCAATATTTTCACTCTTAAAAAGTGAAAAAACACGTTTTCATGCATGGGTAAGATGGCATGCATTAAAAAATTGAAGCTTAAGTGTTAGATAAGTAAAAACGTAGAAATTGAGTGTAGTGCTATTTACGTAAATCTTCCCCTTTTTCTCACAAGTAAATAAATTAAACACTTATGGTGCCAGAAAGATAAACTAAATCAATTTTAAAAAAAGTTAGGTTTTGAATAACTTGTCTCTGTCGCAATGTGAAATTTAGATAGGAATGGGATTCAAAACAGAAAGAAAGCTCAACTTCACATCACGGAATGTCTGCTCAAGGTTCCAAATGAATAATGGCTAAAGAAAAGAGAAAAAGTTGTCTTCATTTATTGTATAATACTATAATACACAATCAACTTTCCATAATTAGTTGGGCGTAGTAATCTTCAGTTTTGGATCAAACCGCACCTATTAAAAGAAAATATCTGTAGATTGCTACCAGGTATTAAGGGTTATTTTTCTTTTATATTTGAATTTCCGCTCTTTACCATGAAAGATAGTTCTCCATGAAAATATCTATAGATTGCTACCAGGTATTAAGGGGTTATTTTGCTTTTATATTTAAATTTTCACACTTTACAATGAATGATAGTTCTCCATGGAGACCTTCCCGGTCCAACCAAAAAGAAAAAGGATAACATTTTTGCATGGAAGCCACAAAAAGGATATCAAGCAGTTCACAGAAGTAAATAACTACTTGTGTTCTAATGTGAAACAATAGCCTAATCCAATGGAAGTAATGTAAAACAAATCAACTCTAATTCCGTCCCAACAATTTGGATTTGGCTAAAAGATCCTCCTTCATCCAGCTTCATTATTAAATAATTGATTTGTTGTTAACTATATTTTTTATACATCTTTTTAGGAAATCATCATCATTATCCTAATAGATCCTCCTTCATCCAGCTTCACTATTAAATATTTGATTTGGTGTTAACCATATTTTTTTATACAACCTTTTAGGAAATCATCATCATCAACATTATCATTATCCTTATCCTAACTATTTGGGACAGGCGTTGTAAATCCTCTTTTTCCATTTGTTCCTAATGGGTGTTATTTGAGCAAATCATTTCAAGCTGCTCTACCCAATTTCCTTCCAAGTCCTTGGACAAATTTTATCAACTTATCTAATAACTCATGATCAACCCTTACTTTCAGCCACCTATTCTTCGATCTTTAATAAAAGTTACTCCAACGTTCAGCTGTAATCATTCTATAATTTACACTTCCCAGCTTTTTGACACATAATATTCTAATTTTTGTCACAATCAACTTAAATATTAATATTTTTTTATAGCCCACATTAGGATTTATCACCGACCTAATTGTGATTTTATAGAATTGATATTTTAAGCTTTCATGATATTCATAAAAACTGTTGAGGCATTTCTCCATTTAAAATATTTAACCTTAACTCAACGATATCTCCATTTTATTCATATAACAGATCAAAAATATTGAATACTAAAGCACCTGCCACTTACATATTAACTTATTTTCTAATAATATTGAATGATAATCATTATCATGTCTGCTAAAATTATATACCATATGATCAATTTTTATTTTATTAACTTTGAGCCTTATGTTTTCAATCTGTTTTCACAATTATTTTAAATTTTCACTTATTTGATGGGTGTTTTACCAATTTGAACTTTATCATTTGAAAAAAAAAAAAAGCATCAGCAATAAGCTTTGAACATCATGTACAAATATCTCGATAACAATACAAAAAGAAATTGACATAATGTTGACCTCTGATGTAAGCCTACTTGACTAAAAAAGTTTTGCATCACCTACAACTACCGCTAGTCAGAGCTCATCACACATCAATAAATATTTAATACACAGATACCTTCAAGTATGCACAATCAAATATCGTGCTAGTCAATTTTATGCATTTTCAAGATCAAGAAATATTATATAAAAATCTTTCCTTTGTTATCTATCCTTTTTTGTTGATTATCTTAAAAAATAATCATTTTTATCATAGATAATTCTAGCAAGAAATCAAATTTATATTTCCGAATGCATATAATTTTCTAAACATGTTCCATTGCTCTCTCACATACCTTCATTGTATGACTCATAAATTTTATATATCTAGACTTAACACAACATTGAATATCATTTTTATTTCTAATTAAGTGCATTTACATAAATAAAAACCAATTCCTATGTATTCACATATCTAACACCTAAAATTTACTTTTTATATTTATTCCACCCAAATCTTTCATACCACATCAAAAATACACCTTTTCATGCATAGGTAAGATGGTGCATATATAAAAATTGAAGTTTATGTGTTAGATATGTAAATACATAGGAATTGAGTGGTATGTATGTAAATCTTCCCTTTAAATATTAAGACCAAAACATTTCATCTCCAATCATTTGGGATCTACTTAGAGTTCAAATTCTACTGAAAATTTTTCTTTACCAAATTTTTACAATAACTCACATATCTATCTCCATTTTACACTTTGCATCATTTTCAGAGCCAACCGCACTTTGATTTTTTGGATAAATCTAAAGTATAATTAATTGTATATTTTATTATGTTCTTCAAAAATAATTTTTTCTATAATGTTTCATTCAATAGTTTCCCAAAGTAATATTTTCATTGTTCTTTGATGTCTTCTTTTTAATTAAGATTTTATTATTTTTTACTTTTAACGTATTAACCTAGATCAAAATTCCTAGATCTCTTATCTTTTATTTTAGCTATCAATATATCGTATTCATTAAATTGTATTATATAAATTAACAAAACTTATAGGTTTTTACTTTATTCGCAATTTGTTTTTTTTCACGGCTTGCTATAGTCGATATAAGCCTCATTCGCAACCAACTTTTGCCAACTTGAACTTATTTCTCTTGCTTCCTCTATACCTCCTCTATCATTAAGTTTTCTTAATACTGTACAACCAATTGTAAAGCTCTTATAAAACTTCTATAACAATCCTTCTAATACAATTAACCATCTTATCACACACCAAGTATGCTTATTGTATCTTAAATTATGTGATGCTATAATAAGATCATTGATTCTATGAAGTCAACATAACTTCTTATGTTATATTTCTATCTCATATCTTACAATCAACGTGAATCTTTTCATAGCTGATCCACTAGAGCCTATACGCCATTTAAATCATTTACAATACTTGTCTTTTAATACCTTGTAGAAAATCATCATCTCTTCCCAAAATTAAATTTTTTTAAACTATATTCCAATGCAATTTAAATAAGAGATCCTTCAATTTCTTGTTCTTGCTAGCAGTTTCTAGTAAATGAGTAATATTTATTCTTCTCTTTATCACAGTCGCAAGCAAAACTTATCTTCCCATTTAAAATTCCCAAAATTTATGTGACAAATCTAATCTTAAATTTAGAACTTTTTAGCTCTTGCTTACTTATCGCCACAATGAACTTAATTTGTATAATGTCATTTGAAGATGTCCTAGCTCACTCTTAATTTTCATCACAATTGGTTTAATTTATGGTGTCACTTAAGAGTGATGGCCTAACCCACACTAGGATACTTCTAACTATAATCAGGTCACATCGTGGAGTGTCTGTTTCAGTGAATGCCTTAACACAAATGAAATTCAAATTTGGATTTATGACGTGAGTATTATAATTGATTGTCAACCTAACATCAACACTCAATCTTCCTCACCCGAGCTGACGGCTACAATATTAAAAAAAATACCACAAAAAAATAACAGTTAATAATAATAATAGTAATAATAATAATAATTTCAAAAATTAAATTATAATGATGAACATTTAAAATTAATGAACAATGAATGAATGGATTGCAATAATGTTGGTTGGTCACATAAAAGGACTCGCCAATCAACAAAAGCAAAGTTGAAGGTCATATGGGGGTGTGAATTGAGGTGATTAAAACATGACTTGCAAAGAAGCTCATGGGTCGAGATTGTCAAGCCATAAACACAAGCTCATAAATTAAATCAGCTCAAGTTTGGATTTCATGAGGCTCGATTCGTTATCTCATGAGCTAACTTGACTAGAAACCCTAGATGACTAAATCCAATTTTCTCCCTGCTCCCAATTCAAATACCAGTTCGAAAGACAGCCACAAATTTCACAAACTTCTCCTTAAAAAAATGTTGGACATATCAGTGCATCCCCCAACATTGGTCCCATCGATGCCTTCTTCAAAGTTGGTCCATCAATGCCCTTTCTAACACTAGTCTCATCAATATTTTTTTTTCCTAGTGACTACACATCGTGACTTTCTTACCAGCTGTCATAAGTGTATTAATTATCTTCTCAAACGAACTCCTTCGTTATTTCTTTGCTCTTGCCGCATGTCCCGTTGATGCCTGCTTTAGCAAACTCTTGAGGTGACTTCCCCAACGTCACTATTATCTTCTCCAATGGGCCTCAATCAATTCCATCTCCAATGGGCTACCATAAGTGAATCTTCATCACAATTTTTTATCAAGCTCACAAGTTGCTCACAATTTATCCAGCAAGCTAAACTCAAACTCGAGCTTATCTTTGAGCTTGCCATTGAGTAGCAAGCTAAACTGAAGGTAGCCTTGGTTTGAGCTCCACTGGACTCATTTACACCTCTAAGGCCACTCAAGTGCCAAAACAATCTCTAGCTTAACCACAACAATAAACCCATTTACACCTATA
This sequence comes from Phalaenopsis aphrodite, assembly GCA_003013225.1. Classification (NCBI taxonomy): domain Eukaryota; kingdom Viridiplantae; phylum Streptophyta; class Magnoliopsida; order Asparagales; family Orchidaceae; genus Phalaenopsis; species Phalaenopsis aphrodite. The sequence continues at coordinate 293,031 of NEWO01000295.1, forward strand.
GCCGATAAACAAGCTGAATTTAATCATATAAGCAAATTAAATGTTCAAACCAAGCAGAGGCTGGCGAGCTCCCATAAAGCACAAAAAAATAACATATAAAAAAAATTGTTAAAATACAAAAAAAATTACATACAATTAATGACCTGAAAGCAATTAAAGATAGGAACCAACAATAAATGACCAGCATTAACGATCATTGTAAACACTCCTCATTATGCTTAATATAATATTACTGCTGATTTATTCACATCAAAATATTATATGCCATTCTGAGATACTCACAAAAAAGCAACACAAAATCATAACAATGAATACTAAGAGACCAAAATTTGGCTATGCATACATAGAAAACAAGGGAAAAGTATTAAAAAATTTAAAGGACTCTTAAATCAATTTACATTTGAGCTTTTCCTTCTATTGGTCAATTTTAAACTTTCCAATAGATGCACGAAAGCCACTTAATGTTTTTTATAAGCTTCTCTTTCATAGGTGTTATTTATTTATATCATCTAACATAGAATTCTTTATACTCTTTATAATTACCATACATTGATCTTAATCTTCTCATTTCTAGTAAACTTAACTTGTGTCAACTGCCATGCCTAGCCCAACACTAATATCAAAAGCACATATAAGGACTTTTCACTACATCATAATTTTCCTATAAGACCATAAGAGTATTCTCCCATCAAATAAAATCCAAGAGGAATCCATCATTTACTATTTATATCTTACAAAGATTCACATACATACCACTCATTCTTATTATCGCGACTAGGCACGGAGCATGGAATTAAACAAGGCGGGTACAGACAGTTGGACAGTATTAATCAAAATTTCCCTCACTTTTAATGATTTAAAAAAAGATAAATGAAATAGCCACTAAAAATTAATTAAAACAGTTATAAAATTACATTAGATCAGATTGTCTATGACTTCTATAAACATGCTTCTTCAATCGCTCATATTTTAACACTTAATTAAATCTAAAATGTTAGTTTAAAACAATAATAAGTTAATTATAACATATGAATAAACATACTCCTAAACTATAATAACACAATGAAAAGAGAATAATATGTCAGTCTAATATAATCATTCAATAGAATTCTAAACATTCACTATGTTCTACCGTATCATTTAAATAATATATTTTTTTTACTCTACATACAATCGTTACAGGAGCATTGTCTAAAAATTTGTACCAGTTAATATACTTCAATATCAATATTCTTTTCCATTACTTGTGTGAGTATTTTAGCATTCCCCCGTTATTTCATAAAGAGGTGACTCCATAGCCATGCATGCACATGCAAGCAATCAAAATAGTAAATCTTATTCTTATTTCTTTCCATAACATTCAACAAATAATATGATATCTCGAATTATGCATTTGATGAACATAAACAAATATCAGTGGCATACAATTTAATATGATCAAACGAACTTAAAGAACGGATGAATCATTTTGATTTTAGTCTTGCAGTATAAAGTCTATCTAAATAGTTAACAGAATAATAGATTTAGAAGAAACCAAATACTACTATAATCTAAAAATACAAATACTTACATTACTTTCAGATGATTTTGGTTTGCTTTTAAGTTCTGAAATCTCTTATACAATAAAATATGTATCATCTATTATAAAGTATTATTATTGGTAAATTAAATAAATGATTTTTCATTATTTATAAGTAAAATATTTAATTACAACATTTTATAAAATTTGATACTAATATATATCTATTTAAATCCACCACTTAATTTATGTAGTATTATTTAATTAAATTATCACTGCAAATTAATATTATTAGTTGACATAATTTAAGATTTAAACATCAAGGATAAATAGTTTATCTTATGATCAAAATTTGACATTAATTTATTTAAAAGTAAAATAGCTCTTAATTTAAGTTTTACCAAAATAAATTCTTCGATTTGCTGACTCGGAAGCACTTCTCCCTTATGCTAAAAAACAAGCCCAAAGTACTTACTTCCTAGCCCCAAATTAATATTATCTTAGAATTAAGTGTTAATCAGTCTAAATCAGAAGCATACTTGAAATTTACCTCAATTCCTCTTAATGCAAGGTAAACAATTTCTTTAGGATCCTGTTTAACCCCTCATTTACTGTTGTTAATTCTTCCTTCTGACTTTACAATTTTGATAAACAAAACAAAATCCATATAAATTCTTTAAATGCAACAAGTAATATAATTAAAAATCTAAATAGCATTAAACCCTAATTTACCCTTTTCTTCCACTATTTGTTTGATCGCTCTTCTCGAATGTGAATCAAACCCGCATGCCACTTCTTCCCCTTTCCCATACAATGCGAGCCTTCTCTTCTCCATTTTCTTCTTCTTCAAACAAAACAAAGGCGCACAAAGCTTCTTCCTTTATGCATCATAGTTGAGGCCATTTGGCTAGGGCATAGGCTCCCCTCTCTTACCCAAAGCTACTACTCTTTCGCACAGAACATTATGTCGAAGCCTCCTGCACATGCAAACGACCTCTTCCTTGCCCAAGATGCACGCAACAACCACAATGCCTTCCATCGTGTGCCATAGAGCCACTCAACGTTTCTTCTTTCGATTGGTTAGGGCATGAGTTCTCCCATGGTTCAAAACACTCTCCCTCGCTCTCCGACGCTCATTCCTTCTTTTTTTTTGTCTCAAGTTGTTCTCGCTCTGTTTGAAATGAAAGGTACATTCATTGACTCCAAAAGACAAACTCACAGAGACACGCCTATTCAATAATTATTACTTAATTTATTTATTTATATTATTATTATTATTATTATTATTATTATTATTATTATTTCAATTATAACACTCCTGTATTTACATATCTAACACCTAAACTTCAATATTTAGAAACATCCTCTACCCATACATGAGAAGAAGTATTTCACTTTTAAAAGTAAAAATGGTGATATTTTTTATGTGATATGAAAGATTTGAGTGGTATAAATGTAAAAAGTTAAGATTAGATGTTAGATGTGTAAATACATGAGAATTGGGTGGTATTTATGTAAGTGCCCCTAAATCTTAATAGTATCCACATTCATTAATACATAATCTTCAAAAATCAAAGGGTCTATCTAGGATCTTTTTTTTTATTTTTTTATTTGTTTATATTTTAAAAATAAGATTGTCTAGAGCATTTCTCACATATTTTTATATATTATTTTGTTCTTAAAAACAATTTGATTTGGTTTCAATATGACAAATATTTTACTTCATATCAAAACATTGAAAAAAAAGTTATCTCAAATAGCCCCTAAACTATTAGTTAAAAATCATTCGACATCATTATTCCCATGTTCACTAAATTGGAAACGGTGCGTAAAAAATTTGTTCTGCTAATCCTACAGCTCATAAATTCTAAATTACTTTCATTGTTCTAACTCTTTACTTGCTTTAAAACTTTTAGCAATAAAAACTTCCTCATCTACAGGTACCATATATCAGGAAAATTTCTACATTAATGGAATTTGAAACTTGGCATGACCTTACAATTGAATATTCTTTGATTACCCCACAATTATATTCCTTGAATATTCTTGATTTTCAATGATTTGACCATAAATCCTTATTAAACCCAATATACTCAAGTCTTAACACAACACTCTCATCACACTGTCTATTAAATTTATTCTAATTGTACTTGATTATTTGTCATATAAAAACAATTTAAATTACATGAAAATTAAGATGTTTTGACAATTCAACCAGCAATTTTCTTAAAAAGAAGCCTTTATTTTTAGTTTATAAAAAAAAAAAAAAAAACATGCTTCAAAATTGATCTAATTCTCCTCAACCTTTATACATCAACATCTCCAATAACAATTTCGTTGAATTACTTAAAACATAGTTCTCCTCTATAGTTATCGTCACTATGAGTATCCAAACTACCATGAAATGTAGGCTTTTCAAAGCTTCAATTCAACTTATTCATCATTTTTTAACCTTCACGATTATTAAATTTGTTTACATTACTCTAATTACCTGTCCATACCTCAATAGATATTTTATTTGACCACAAAGCTTTCCATTTGCGTATCTGTTTAAAACAAAATTAGATTTGAGTTCTTATTAACCTAGAGCATGGGAAAATTTTTTATTATTTTACTCTTTATTCGAAAATACCTTCTTAAAGCTCTTATTAGTAGTCTCTCAATACATTCACGTCTGGTGGGGGCCGGCGACATTCTTTAAAGTAATCAAGTCACCATAGCACCTAAGATGGCTCTTCAATTGATAACCCCAGTGTAAGCACTCAAGCAGAATAGATGACGGCATCTCAAAGCATACCATTAGAGATTAAGAGTTCATCAACAAATAAAGTTAGGTTCATTTCCAAACCTAATTTAAAGCAAAGTAGTGCAATAGTAGTCTGGGGCATACCCACGCATAAAGCCTCGACACGAGAAAAGAAACTTAAATGGCTTCCATCTTTCCTAAATCTCATCATCTTTAAACATCAACCCACTAATTTACTCCAAAAAAAAAAAAAACTAACTTGCTATTTTTGTCTTTTTTTGTGACCAAATAGCCGAAAAAAAAAAAAGAGAACCCATTCTAAGAGAAAAAAAATGAAATGTACAGATCATAAGCTGCTGCATATCTACACCTAAATAATTAAAAAGCAGCACTTTAGCAGTGGCACAAAACTAAAAAATCAAAAGAATTACAGCTTCTCAAGTATAGAAAAGTAGAGATTTAATTAGAAAACAATCTGAAATGCACCAAAAAGAAATCAGATATATGAAAACATGTTTCTTTACGTTCAAATTTGAGCAATGAAAAAAAAAGCTCAGTATGTTTTCCTTATTTTGAATTCATCTCCAACTTGTGAAACAACATACCATTGAGCTACTTCAGGCTCATCCAAACCACATTAGGTCAGCTACTAGGAACTAACCCAAACACATTCGGTTGCATCATAAAACAGACAAATTCAAGCTACACAAACTACAAAGAAAATTTCGGATGAAACAAAGAAGGCAAAACAACGCTACACAAGGGAACATAAGAAGAAAACTTACAAGGTTGCATGGCAAAATAAATCCAGGTTTCCATCTCTCCTTGTCCACCAAATTCAATGGTTAACCGATTGCAAGCATATCTTTGAACCACTTATTCAACGGACCATTTGTTAAAACTCAGTTGATTCCTCATAAAAAGAACAGTATTGGCCCAAAACAAAATACTATTTATCTTAAGACTTGATGCAAAATAGGTTGCCCTACTTCTCTCTCCCCACAATTTAGTTGCCAATTGGGATGTTAAAACAACAAATTTCACGAACAAACCTCTTGATAATCTTTTATGCTCTACTTACTTTTCAAGTAAATAAGTCGAGTTTGAAAAAGAATTTTCATCTCATTTACTGAACAAGTTGAACACCGCATGAAACTTTTATCTCAAGACTGTAAAACTCATTGGCCATCCAAAACATATGCCATTTGCATACTGGAGGCTTCATGTTTCAGTGCTAGTTCGTTGTTTAAAATTATCATGGATCATCATCACGTCACTAAATGCAAGAAGTCTAGCCCTGGAATCATTAACAAACTTGCAAATCATTGACTGAGAAGCAAAAATTTACTCATGAAAATAGAAAATATATGATACGAATCGAAGCCAATTTTTCTATAGAAATTTGGGCAAACAAATTTTTTTCTTTACGAATACGACAACACAACTAAAATACATAAAGATAAACACCTACAGTGCGAGAGGTAAGCGATCTCTCCCAACATCTACAGTTCAAGAGCTAGGCTATCTCTCCCAATCCTTAACCTAAAATTCAAGACCACAATCTCATACACACCCTAACCTTATGCATAATAAGCCCTATTTTAAACCCATAATAATAAGTAATAAAATATTAAATTATTCTTAGGCGCTGGCGTAACAATAATCCTTTCTGAAAGAAACACCTTATCCTTAAAATGAATAAAAAAAGAAGAAAATACTGTTGAATCAAGTTGTTTGATTCCCATGTGGCATCCTTATCTAACAATCTTTCCCATTTAATCAGAAATTCATAGTGACCATCATGAGTTTGAAATGCTGCCTGGCGCACATCTTAGGCGCTGGCGTAACAATGCTCCTTTCTAAAAGAAACACCTTGTCTTGAAGGTGAAAAAAAAAATTGTTGAATCAAGTCGTTTGAATCCCATGTGGCATCCTTATCTAACAATCATTTCTATTTAATCAGAAATTCGTAGTGACGCTCATGAGTTTGAAATGTTGTATTGTGCACATCTTACAGGCGTACTTGAATCTATTGGTAGCCTAACCTAAGTCAATCTAGAAGAATACTGCTGCCCAAATAACTTGTCAAGTAGCTCATCAATCATGGATATAAAAAATTTGTTGGGTATTATTTCTTTATTCACTATTCGATAATCCACAAAGAAACATCAACTACCACCTTCTTAAATAGCAAGACTGAGCTAGAGATGGGATTTACACTGGGTTGTATCATCTCGGCCTCTAACATCTTTCGGATCGATATATCAATCTTAGTATTCTATATCTCACTGAGGGGAGAAACCCTCGATCTCAAATTTGTTACATGCTCGAGTCCGCTCTCAATTCCTTCCCTCAATCCCAGCAGCGTTCGTTCATTCCAGCTGCCTGGATATCACACTATTTTTTCCAAGTACTGTCGCTTGAGTCCGCTCTCAATTCCTACGCTTGATCCAGCTACTTCATATCCACCTAAAACAACTATTTTGTCGTGATGTCGTGTGAATCTTTCTGATTGTTGCTGCTCTCATCTGCTTCAAACGCCGTCGTTCGATCCCGCGGAAGGCAGATGCGGGTTTGCATGAAACTACACAACCTTCTTCATCATTTCTTCAATGGTTGTAAATGTCCTCTCGAACTGCCTCATCATGGATAAGAAACACCCCTCCATAGCTAAGAAACACTTATCTATTTCAAATCTGATTTGGCTCACATGTTCCTCAATTTTTTTTACTTCCATTAATCCCAAGAAAATTTTCGATCACAAAGGCATAAATCTTTTAGGCCACGATCCCTTCGTTGGCATCTCAGCTAGCTTGAATAGAAGTTGTATCATTATATTAGGTCACTGAAAGTCACAATCCAGTTGCATGCACCTAGATTGGTTAGATTGAGCATTGTTTTGTACATTGCAAACCCTCTTCCCGATTGCGACTGTATGTCAAATCGGCTTCGGTCATGCATCCCCCGTATGTAGCGATTCCGATGTTGCTTCCATGCTAGTTCGATTTACGACTGTTGAGTGAGGGTTGCAATCAATCAGGATTGTATTACAATCCCTTCGCTTCCCAGCTAGCTCAGATCGCGATTTATATCAGTATGTTTAATTTGAAGGCAACGCAACGTAGTTAGGGAGAACTCCTCAATGGTGAAGAAGAATTGTTGCTTTGATATCAATTTAATACGAGTCAGAGCCAATTTTTTCATAGAAATTAGGGCAAACAAAATACTTTTCTTCACTAACACAGAACAACATAACTCTAATACATCAAGATAAACACCAAAAATTCGAGAGGTAGGCAATCTTTCCAAACCCCAGACTCAAGACAACAATCTCATATATACCCTATCCCTAAGCATAATAAGCCCTATTCACACCTCGCAATAATAACTAATAAAAGATCAAATTATTTTTAGACATCGGCGTAATAATTGAGAGAGAGTTCTTAAAATAAAATGATTACTTATAACAAATAAAAAAATTGAGGTTTATAAACATGGCATTTGATATATTATCTCGCATTCTTCATGTGGTAACTATAAAAAAATAATAAAGATACTAAGTTGATAGAACACCCAATAAATAAATAAACGGTCTATCTCATAGATAGATTAACAATAAACCTTTGTCACCACACCACCACCACCCACCCCCC
>NEWO01000295.1:301039-341360 GCA_003013225.1 Phalaenopsis aphrodite
AATCTATCTTTATATATAAGGGAAAATGAAGCAATAAAATTCTTCAAGAAAAAATTGACATAATATTTGCAAAATTAAAACATCGTACTTCTCAAATAAATTATAAGTTTCTAATGCTTATAGGTATTTGTAAAAAAAAATAGACTTAAACTAAGAATAACCCATGATTCAAGTTATTGAAACTAGCCTATCTCATATCCCATCTTATTTCAATAGTCCTTCACCAATATTAAACCTTTTGGGTGTATCAAAACTACAGCTAAATCCATGGGTAAATTTTTTTGTTGGCATATGAAACTACAACAATGATTTATAGAATTGATTTTTAAATAATGAACAGTATGTGTTCAAATGTTCATGATAATTAATCAGAGGGATAAACTCATTGAAATAAATATAGTTTCCTCAAATATTTCAGATAGAAAAACTATCAGATGAAATGAAATAACATTCCAAATACATAGATGTCCACAAATGAGGTGACATGTAGACGAACTACCAAAATAGGTTGATAAGATCTTACAAATCCCGAATACATGGATATTATCCTCTTATGAGTTATCGATTTTTCTTTAGTCCAAATTTAAACCTTCCCTCATCTCATTCAATCCTCCTCAATGAACCCATATATGCATGGAGGCTGAATTTTGTCAGCAATCATATCAGAAACCTTATAACTATTACACTTTGCTTGTCCATTTAAAATCTCAAAAAATGATTAGGTGGAACACACGCATATCGTCAACAAATTTTGGATCAGTATGGTTTCTCAAAGGTTGTTTTCTCTTATTAAATTTAAAGAGTTAAAAGAGAATCAGCCTATCATTTAATAAATCATGCATAGGATGACACAAAAACCATTCCAACTGAAAATAGTTGCTTTATTAGAAAATCCTGAGAACATATTTTTGTTCAGTGAGATCATCCTAATCAACATACTTATTTTCATATATTTTCATTGAGAAAAGATAAAATGCAAAATCCTTAAAATTACTAAAATGTTATATTCTCAAAACCACTTTCAAAATTCAATGTTACAAAATTGTGTACCTCCTTCATTGTTAACAAATTCAACAAGAGCTTCTGCTGTCCTTGGACCTTCATACCTTCAAATACAAAAAATGATGCTAGTTTTGAAACTTCCAAAAACAACAAGACTGATATGATAAGGAAAGGATTCAAAAATTTATCTAAGTTGAAATATGAAAGTAGTAGATATGTAAACAAAACACATGGCATAACACTCACTTTTTGGGCTCCAAAGAGCCTTTGGGAAACCATTGAAGAGTTGGGTAACCTTGAACTCCATATTTGCTGCACAAGCTTTTCTGGTCGTCGCAGTCAACCTTGATTGACCAGAACATAAAAAAGTAGTCAAAATAACTAATCAATCAGGATCAATATCAACAACTTTCTATCCAGGGACCAAAAAAAATAAAATGCTGGCAGGAGAGCATCTACTCTCAAAAAAGAACAGTATCATAGAATTTACACTAAAGACATCAAAATCAAATAAAGTTAGAATAATTGACAGGCATTTAGATACCTAATAAGAAAAAGGAACATGTTAGAAATTCATATCCTTGCTAGAAGTTTTTTGTTACAATAAGAAAATGTATGTCATTTGTGATAGTAAAAAACAATACCAACCTTTGCAATCAACACAGATTTAGCTTTTTTAAAACTAGAACCAAGTTTCTCATACTCAGGAGCAAGCTTCTTACAGTGCCCACACCTGCAAAACATTGCAATGATTATGTGAAAAGTATATAATCAGTAGGAGAAAATTGAAGAAAGAAATCCAAGAATTTTCCTGTGCCATATCTACATATTACAATGAGCTTCAAGCGTTTGCTATGAATACAAGGAGCAAGCAATTGACATTACTTTGTGAATATTATAATACACAAAAATAGAAGACATACTTTTGTATTTAGGTTTAAAAATCCACCGTTCAAAGAAAAAAATGCAGTACAACTACAGCATATCAGATGAAAAAGAAGCAACTATTTCTTCATAATGATGTTGTTGATATTCCAAAACACAAAAATCAAGTACACACTATTAATATGTTATTCCAGTGCAAATTCTTGTAAGATATTTGATCTTATTCATACTTAACTGCCCCATTAGTCATCTTACAAGAACAAATTTTGCTTCCAGTATCCTTTCTAACAAATGTTAGTACCCTCATTTCAAACCCTTCACATATCAAATGCAATCCAACCTAGAGCCAAGAGTTTCACTTTTAAGAAAAAAAATCACTAAAAAAAAGAAACTAATTTTGGCTATGACAAAAATATTAAGAAGTCTGGTTTTGCTCAAATAAACAAGATTAAAAAGAGACTGGTCTTGCTCAAATTGAGATTAGATCAAGCCACCCTATAACTAAAAATAAATTAGGTCAAGATAGGGCCATGAAACATCAAGCAGATCTTAAGCAGAGAACAGATCAACTAAATATAACATCGGATTGCTCACAGCACAAATCCAAACTACAATAACCACAGTGGAAAAGAAAACAGGTTACCACCCAAGTATACAATAAATTATTTGAAATTAGTCAGAAAGCTTTCATCAAGCTGCCATAATTATATATTAATTACTTAGCAAAGCTCAATTTAAGATTAACGCATGCGTAATCCTAAATGGTTAAGTTTCTCCAACACCACCAAAAAAAATTATTGAGGTTCCCCTAAATACTGACAGATCCATGTCATAAGAACTCTCTCATGCCAATGATAAATCCAGCATCATCAGTAAAGAACTAAATTAAACTGCCGGCAAACATCCTAGTATCTACCAGATCGAATACAAGTTACTTCAGCCCATAAACACAGAGGCACAAACTATGCAATCGATGCGAAGGAGAAGATAAAAAAGAACGAACCATGGAGCGTAGAACTCCACGAGGGCGCCGCGATCCTTGCCCACCTCGGTCTCGAAGTTGACCTCCGTTAGAACGACAACGTCATCATCGGCGACGGAAGCAGCAGCGAAGAAAGCCACGGTTAGCGCTGCCAGCCAGATCCGAGATCCGCCCATCCCTCTCCGATATTTTTTTTACCACTTCTCAAAGTCTTCGTTCGGTAAAGAAATTCTCTTTCAACCCTTTGATTAAGATAAGTCGATAAACAGATGAGTAAGAACTATTTATAGAATGAAAAGAAAGAACGAAGGCGCATTTTATTTTATTTTTTTATTTTTAGAAAATATAGTTAATAGTGTTATGATTTATATATATTTTTTTTAAATACAAAATATATTTGATAGCCTATTTTTTATTTTTTTTAAAAAAGATTTTTTTTATGGAACGATTGAGTTCATGTGTACTCTAATATCTGTTGTTGTATCAAGAAGCATTCTCTGGGTGAGCGGTCGGCAGTTAGGGTTGGCGGGGGCTGGCGACAGCTTTCAGCAGATGTCGATCGGCAGCCGGTGACGACGAACCTCGGGCAGTGACAGGTGGTGGCGTCGTGCTAGCTACAGCAGGCAACAACAGGTGGCCGACAGTGAGCAATGGAGTCGCGGTGGGCAGCGGAGCCTCACACAGATAATGCTTCGAAAGACATGTTCTTAAAACAACAAAATACAATTTTTGTATTGTTTTATGTGTTTTGAAGATAAATTTAAAAAAATGAATAAATAAAATTTATTTTTTTATTTGTTTTCTATTTTTTGTTTTCAAAAATAAAAAGTAGAAAATATAAAGTGATTCCAAACATGACCCTAATTATTGTAACTATTAATTTGGTGTAATATTTAAAATTTTAAATTTGCCCTTTAAATAAAAATTATTTTCATGAATAATAGTCTTATGGGGAATTACCTAAACACCACACAATTCTTATATATTTACATATCTAATACTTGAACTTTTATATTTACCTTCATTCAAGACACAATGCTTAGATTTAACCAAATGATAAATAAAACCATATCTAGTCTTTTTCTTTAATTTTTTTTTTGGCATTAAACAAACAAATGAGTTAACTCTAACTTAAAAACCATGAATTCAAGTCATAGAAATAACCTTCTATGAAAGGGCCACACAATTGTATAGTTCAACTCCATACAAAATGAGATTGCATTTACAATATATTTTTTAAAAAAATCTCAAATTTTTCTTAGAAAATAATTCATTCAACTATAATAAAAATGTTTATCAACCTTACTTCAAGTGCAAAGTTTATGAAGATTTGATGCAAGAATGAAGATTGAGCCATTCAAAAATGCATTTCATGAAGTTTTTAATAATATTTTGAACAATATTCAGAATAGAGAAAGGAAGTAGCTTGATTGAACACCCACAAAATCTAGATTTCAATAATGAATATTTCAGCATCTAAAGTATGAAATTTTAGAATTTCAATTGATTTCAGCATACAATTCTTTCATAAGAATTTCAATTGACGTGAACTAACATGTCAATTATTCTCTTTTGAAAAGTTGTGTTCATCAAGTTCGATAAGTGTTTACACCAAGCGAGTACGGGCTTCGCTAGAACATTTTAATCCTCAGGGCTGGGCTCTAATTAGACGAGGGCATAAATGAGTAAATAGAGCCACATTATGCTTAGTTCAATGAGATGTGATATTTCAATTATAGTGTAAAGTGGTCTTACTAATAATGGAATTTATCAAGGTAATCGGCAACAACAATGACAAAATTACTGAGCTTTGTTGTTAATGATAATGGCATGCACTATCTTTATAATTGCTTGCATACATTGGTGGTGCCATCAACCTTATTAGAGATGACAACATAGGTCGACATTATGTTTTACTCTTAGTGGGGAATATAAAGTTGGTGAATATTAATATATTTTGATGATAGTGATTGAGAGACTATAGTTTGATAAAAAATGGTTAGACATAGAAGTGTCAAAAAATGTCCCAACATGCCAGCTTGACCCAAACTTAACTAAAAAATTTGAATTTGAGTTGAACTTAATGATCTTTGGGTAGGGTTCGGGCTAAGAATCCTAGCTAGTTTAATTATTTGGGCCGAGTAGTGGGCTGAACTCAACTTTTGATTGACTCTCTAACTCAAAATTACCCACTAACCAGAAAACAACCCGATATCGACTCATTAATTCAAAATTGGCCTGAATTTGACACGAAATAGACCTAAATAATTGTTATAACTTATTTTAAATAGGTTATACTGGTCGAGTTCATGTTGAACTTTTTGAACAATTTATTATTTGAGTCGAGTTTGGGCAGAGCAATTTCAAGTTGGGTCAATTTTGGGTCAAACCAAAACCCAACCGTAAATATGATTCAACATCCCTAATTAGATGACTATAATTAGACAATGACGGTCAATAGATCATGGTAGAACACTTGTTGGGAGCCAATATGTATGATGATGGTTAAGAGATCGCAATCATGTAATGATGGTCATGAAATCATAATGGTAATGGTGGTTGGACAATCATAACTGGAGCAAAAGATCACAATCGAGTAACAATATTTGGAAGACCATAATATTGTGATTATGGCCAGAAAAGACATAATCAATCAATGGTGATTAGGAAGCCATACTAGGGTTACAGTGGTTTGAAAGCTATGATTAAGTGATGGTGCTCAATAATTGTGAATAGTTGATAATAGTTAGGAGATGAAGATGACATGATCTTTAAGTGGTGCTAATCAAGTGACCATAAATGAGAATTAATGGTAAAAAACTATATGCAGACATTGATTGGGCAACTGTATATTGAAGATATTAATTGGGTGGTCATAATTGGGTTTTCATAGTCAAGACGTGAAAATTTGACAATGAAGTTTGAGTGGTCATAATTTGATGATGACAAAAAATTGATAATGATCATATTATAATAGTAGAGTGGTGACAATTAGTTGATGGTGGTTTGATGAAGTTAGTCAGATGGTGATAGTAGTCCAGACAATTGTGATGAGGCAATTGAGAGGTTTCTTATTGATAGTTGGGCCATCATTACATGACAACTACTAATATTGTAAATGTACTCAGATTTGATAAAAGGAGACCTACTATGGATATTAAAAGTGTTTTGAAGAGTCTTAAAGCTTTACACAACAACCATTGTTAAATCCTCTCAATTGCATAAGATTTTATAAATGAAAACAAAACATGCATGCTCAACCATAAATGCTATGAGAAATAATAGTACAAAAACATAATGATTTGATTACATTAAATATGTATAACAAATAATAAAAGTAGTAAACAATAACAAACTATAACCAACACACATTTCATGTAATTTTTTGCATAGTCATATGAATATCCTTGCTTATTCACACTCATTAATTGTTTTCTAAGATATGTCACTTATACTTGCATAGATTTTAACTTAATTCATTTTATTGAATCATGACCAAACCCGCTGGCTACACAACTACTAATAAGTATTAATTATCTTCCAACACATCAATTATCAATAGCCCCCATGATTCCAAAAGGTTTGTTTCAATCTCAATATCAACAGTCAAGAATTCTATTAATTTCTCTGTTATCTTTATATGTACAGTTCTTTAGCTTAATAGTATACATATCTTTTTTTGTGATATTCTTTCGATCATTTTACCTATTAAAATTTAGTTCTTATATGCATCTACTATTTATATGAGTGTAACTTTAGGCAGATCATAAATATGTCTAATAATGTTGTATAAATAGTAAAATCAATAATGACTACTCAAGTTTGCTTTTCTATAACATATGTATGTATTCAATAATATGTCAAAATTTTTAAATATAGTTGTATATCAATATATCACATAATAATCTGGTAACAATATATTCTTCCTAATTTAGCATATAATTTTCTCACCAAGATTTATAGGGCTGCCTCATAACTAATTTCCTCAAGTTTGCCTTGAGCTCTCCATCTTTCTCCCCATATATTCTTAGAAAATTTAATTTACATGTTAATTATTGTTTTTTCTGATTCTTTTTAACACATAGAGCCATTAGCTTATCTATTTATATGTGTCGACCTCATTTTTTGTTGAGGTTTAGTTTTTTCCTCTTTAGTAGTCTAAGGTCTAGCCATAGGATTTTTTTTTTACTATTCTTAGAAGACTAGAAAATGAACCCTCACCATTAGAAATTTCAAATTCTTCTCTGCTCAACTTGAAGTTCCACATATTGGTCATAACCTCTAGTACTTAGTATGGGGGAACTCAAGGGGAGTCTCCCATAGGATGGTCAGACCTTAGGACTAACCTTGGGTAGTCTGGTGATGGTTGAAATGTCTTGCACACACTAAACTTTCTTGCCCCCAAACTCTAAGATCCCTTGATTTGGTCCCATGATTTCTTTTGGAAAGCTCATATGAATGAACCTATACCCGTAGTCTTTGGCTAAGAGGGTTAGAACTAGCATATTGAGCATCCAAAATGAATCCTTATATGGCTCCTACTGGTTTGGCATGGCTTCATGACTTACTTTCTCATTTTAGCCCAAAATCACCAAATGACCAAAATACCCCTACAACATTGATATCAATAGGACTATTTGAATTCTAATTAAGTAAACAATAATTATCATGACTTGAAATTTTAGGGTTGATTCCTCATATTAATAGGGATGTTCTCTGATTTTTTCAAGGTCACAGAGCATCCCTATCTTTAAAATTCTATTTTCAAGCTCAGATGACTATGTTTGCTTAAAATAATTATATAAATTAAAATATTAATTTGATTTAAACCCTAATTTTAAAACCTTAATTTTAATGATATTTTATGCAATTATTGATATCAATTTTATCATTCCAATTAACATTCAGTGATTTCCATTTGAAGTGGAGGATGCTAAAAAAAAGGTACTAAACTAATCGATTGATAATGGAAGCCAAGATCCACTAAGTGAAAATCTTTTGTTTATTCTTATTTAGTTCATGAATCATGATAGTGAAAAAAGCTCCAAATAGTAAAGATTTGTTGCTTGCGCAGCAGTGTTATTGATTGAATAACATAATCAACATATTTTATGTTTTGTTTCAATCACTAAGTGCCTGTTTCATTATGGATTGTTTTGTAATTATTTCATTTTCCTGGCTATTAGTTTTTTTTATAGATAATTTGTTTAAAAATGAACTTCGCTGAATGTAGTCATAAACAGGAGACAATACAACACCCAGCAATGAATTTGCTTTAAAAACTGCAATATTAACCAGTGAATTTATCATTGATCAGAGAACAAATAATAAGAAAATAATATCACAGGACAAGTGACACAATTATCCTAAAAAATCCCTCTCTTAATCCTGCTAATACTAATCCAGAACAGAGAATAAGAAGAAAATATCACATTTCATCCATAAAGGACAACTAATAACACCATCATCCTCAAAATCCCTCTTTTAATCCTGCCAATACTATTCCAGAACAGAGAATCTAAGTGCCTAGATCCTGACCTCCCCCTCCCCCCTTACAGTCTCTTAAGACTCTTCTTCCTGGCATCCATCTTCTTCTTATCAGCCTGGACTTTCACCATTGCCGCTGCTGCTTCCTTCTTCTGAGCTACTGGAGCTTCCACAGGCTTTGCTGCCGGAGCAGGAGGAATCACATTTTGGTCCTGGGAAGCCATTCCTAATATCTTGGAGGGTAAGGGAGCATTATTAAGAGGTGTGGGCGGAAATGATGTTTTATCACCATGAACTGTATTTGTTTGATCCACATTCAGAGCACTAGTAGATTCACAAATTGCTCCTGTCTTTGGTTTTGGCTTCGCCTTAAGAGCATGAATGCCAGTGTATAATCTGTAACTCGAAAATATTAGTTTTTTTTTACCTCTGTTCTCAAAAATTCAGAAGTAATCATGAATAATATACCTGGCAAGCCTAGCATATTCATCGTAGTCTTCAAGCAGCATCTTACCAGCCTGTTCGTTCAGCGCAGATTCAGGGAATGGCTCTATCAACAAGCATCTGATTACCTGTCATCAACCATTTTCAGGTCATAATATATTTAAAAAACGTTTTGTTTTACTTGCACGTAGAAGCCAGCCTTTAAATTGAGAAAATTTCATACAGAGTGCGTACACAACTTTGCTTGCAGACTTCCAATAATATGCCGCCACGTGGAGCTTATTGCGAGGTTATTGAGGTGAAACCGCAAAAATTATTGAGAGATTATTGGGGTGTTATTATGAGATTATTGCGGGGGTTATGAAGTGGGGGGGGTATTATTGGGATGTTATTATGAGATTATTGCAGTGGAACTGCGGAGGTTTATTGATAGGTTATTGAGAGTGTACCAGCGTAGGTTATTGAGAAGTTATTGCGGCGTTAGCAGAATTAATGCTTCAGAGTGTAACAACGAAAGTTATTGGGAGGTTATTGCGGCGTTATTAAAATTAATGCTTCAATAACCCACCCAATAACCCCCAATTACTCTCCCGATAACCTCCACGTTTCCTCCACTTCAATAATCTCCGTAGGAGATGGGCCCGATACAGCACAACTGACGGCATATTACCGAAGTACGCACGCAGTGTTGCATACGTGCTCCGTATGTAATAATTTATCCTTTAAAGTAGAATGATCTTACAGTGAAAACATGGCGTAATCCAAGGCTTGGATTCCAATCCTTCTTCAGCGTGTTGACACAAATCTCACCATTTGTTGCAATATTTGGATGGAATATTTTTGTTATAAAGTAGCCTGTGAAGAAAAGAGGAGAGAATTAAGGGTGAAGTGCATGGAAATTCAGCTGAACAATTCATTCATTCAGATGATTAAACCTTTGGGAGGGGATTGAGGGAAGTCATTAGACAATAGCAGCTTCATGCGGAATATCCCATTCTCATATGGAGTTCCAGCTGCAACATTCAAAATGTTACAGTAAGGACTTGTATCATGCCGCTCCGCTTAATATAAAAAGCAAAATCATCAATTAATTTAATGTTTCACCAACCAGGACCCTTTATATCAGCAAATATGGTAGAGAAATCATCATCATTCACAACGACAGTAATGCCTTCAGGCGGAGAATCATTGAGATTCTTTAGTTCCTTGGAAAGATGTTTGATGACGTTAGGTTGAAAGCTTTTGTTGGCTGCCTGAAAAGAAAGAACAATACATATACTCGGGGAAAATTCTTTTTGCAAATTCTAGAAATTTGTTTTGTTAATATATAATGGAAACTGCTAGCACAACGTAGGCAGCTTTTAGCCCCATTAAAAAAATGGGCTTCTATATAAAGCTTGGCAACACTCAGTACCAAGAAGAAATAAGCATTATTTACCATGACACTCCAGAAAAAGATCAAAATCAAAATTTTCTCCAACAGAAATAGACTTAAAATTGGTTGATAGTCTATTTCCGGTGCAAATCTTCACTAACGATGACAATTACCTGCATAAAATAGAAGAAGAAATCGTTAAATGGATACAAATATAAGATTAAAGAGTAAGTACTACAACTTACAAAGCATCATGCTTGAAGTTAAATAAATAAATGAAATAAGAAAGCATTAAAAAAAAAAAACTAGAGAGTTTAGGAATCTAAAATACGATAAGGATTAGTTAACAATTCTCAAAATTAAAGCAACAGATCATTCAGCCATTTTATGCGAAGAAGAACAGCCATGCAGAATAGGAAAACACTCACACCTTGTGGCAAACATAAACAAATTTGATTATTTATTTGTTATAGTCAGCCCTTTCACGAATGTACAACAAAATGACAATCAAGTAAACAAAATCATAAAATAAGAATAAAAAAACAAAAGCTTTTTTCAATTAATGAGGTGATGTAATAAACCATTAACTATATAGTGTCAACGGATATGATAAAAAAGTCTCCAAAAAACTATAGAACAGTCAACTCCAGTATCTTCCTTAGTACTTAGATTATTTTTTTTTTTGAAAGATGAAATAACAAATTCATACTATACCGAGCTTCAAAGAAGAAAAATATCAACCTCAATAAATCTAATCCCATTTTAGTCAAATGAGATGGTGATTGATGTCTCCAAGCAATCAAATTAAGCATCATCATAACAATTTAGTACCATTAATATAACTAGGAAAAAAAAAAGATGACATACCCACTCCTACTAAACTGAATATAAAAAGCTTGTCTACCATCAAAAGTATAAAAACATAGAAACCCAACTATATAATAGAGAGGCAATGATTTTTAGCCACTCCTAAAATGAATTTTTACAACCTATAGAAATGAAGAAAATATTACATGTGGAATAGAATAAGGTGTGTGTTAGATGCACAAAAGTGTGTATATGTTTGAAATTTCCCTATGTGTTAGATTTATAGCATGTGTCAACCTAATATACACATGGTACCTGATACAAATCTGATATAAATCTAATATATACATAGATCTGTGTGAGTAATCAGCACCTAATACATTCTTATTTAAAAGGGTACATACTTTTACCTAAAACATAAGCATCCTTGCTGCACAGCCACAGGAAATACTAATTCATCCAAAGACTATGCATCCATACAGCAAAGCATATCCCACTAATCCATATATATAAAAGCAGGATATGATATCGTAACAGGAACAACTGTATTTTAAACAACTAATCAACAGTAACACTATTAAATCCATTGATGTAGATATTACAACTAAAAACATTCACAAATGGAACTAACTATATAATTTGTGCATCATTATTAAAAGAATGGTTGAGGGAAGGCATGGGGTGAAAAAAAAAGGCAACAAATAAAAGTCAAAAAGTCTTCTCTACTGTTGCTTTTTCTTTTTTGCACTTTTTCTCGTCCCTTCTATCATTAAACCAATTAATGATAGTCAATCATTAGATTTTTGCAGACTCCAACCAGTAATCTTACCACAGCCAAGGAAAAAAAATATGAAGAAGAAATAGAAGAAATAGGCGAACAGCAATCTAAGGACGATGAAAGAAACTAACGGCACAGAAGGAAAAAAGGGAGAAAAAAAACCAAATCAGGGTAGCTCATACGAGGGAAAAAGCTTAAATTGCAAACAAAAGAAATTTCCTAAGAAATTAAGGGGAAAATCTAATTGTATAAGTTTAATTGGAAGCCATTACCAAGCGGTAAGGATAACATTATCAACAATAAGTATATAAAAATAAAAATAAAACAATATTTCAAATTAAAATGTAAGAATGTGTTCAACCATTGTAAAATTCTAAATATAGACAATGAATGTCACAAATCATATGGCCACAACCATTAAGAGCACTGAATGAAGAAACGAGCACACAAATCTCTTCATATGGCACTAAAAGCAGAGGTATCAATCTAAGTATGCATATATAAAATTTAAAATGTAGACAAGTGCTCAAAACCTCCAGAATATAAATATGGAAACAAATATCAAACTCAGAGAGAAACGAACACCAGGAAGAGCAGGAAATTTAAAAACAAAAGTAGGATGCATCATCTATCTTTCCAAAAAGTAATAAATTTTTTTTTTAAAAAAATTGAGTTAAAACAACCAACTAAAAATAGATCTTTTGCACAAATAAAAGAGCATGTTTTCTTACTAAAGTAGCATTTAACCTAGTTGGGATTTTTCAGATGCAAAAGAAACGAACATAAAAATTCAAAAAAGAAGGAAAACTTGAGAAGGAAAAGAAAACGAATCTCAAAACAAAGAGCATAGAAGATTCAAACTTTAAGCGCTACAAAAGAAAACCCATAGAAAATACATCATTTACCACCACACATAAACAACCAATGGATTCACACATATTAGCCCTGAGACAACGTAGAAGAAAAGGGATCAAAACAGCTACCCAACCATGCCGTAAAGCCCTAACCCAAGAAGAATTTTTAAGAAACCCTAATTACATAGATTGATCAACCATGATGGAAAACCCTAAATGAAGGAGAAGTTTTAAAAAACCCTAATTACTTTGATTGATCAAATGAGTAAATACAGAAAAGAAAAACCATAGAAAGAACACTTCCGATCCATTGAAGAAGCTCACATAAACAAGCAGTTCTCGCTTCGATCTGCAGGGAGAAGCCGCATCTATCCGAGAGCAATTCTCGCAGACAGAAAGAGAGAGAGAGAGAGAGCTAGGAGAATATGATGTGGCACTGTTCAAAGAAGCGAGAATAAAAGCAAGTTCGACGCAAGAGGAAAGAAAAAAAATTAATAAAAGCAGTAGGAAATTATTGAATTGACAAAAAAGACCCTCTCGGCTCTTCTTCTTCAATGCGGAGCTAAATTCGGCCGTTGCACGTAAAATTTCTTCGCCGTTAAATAAAATTAACTTTCTTATTTTTGGTTTGATTTTTTGAAAATCTGAACATCGTACAAACTAAAAATTATTTGATGCTGTAGGGTTGAATGCGGTGTCCGTTCTCCACTATCGATCATCATAAAAATGTATTTCGTTGGACCTCATTTTTAGTTTTTTTTTATTAAATTTGATTGCGATGATTGATGGTGGAGATCGAATCTGTATGAAATAATTTCTTGGTAGAAAAAGAAGCTTTTGCTTTTATTTTTTATTTTTTATTTTAATTTTAAGAAAATTGAAATATGTTTAATTCTGCAATTTGTTTATTAAATAATTATTTAGATGTTTTAATTTTTTTTTAAAATTGATTTAATTTAAGAAAATGAGAAGTTATAAAACTATAACAATTAATAATTTTAAAGATAAAAAAATGAATAAAAATGAAAGCAGTTGGGACCTTTCTATTCAATGGTTTAAATTGGGTTAAATAGATTGACTTAATAATTTTTAAATTTATTTTATCATAATTTAAGCTATATAATAATAATAAAATATAATACTTCAAGCACTTCAAATTTTTTAATTAATAATTCATTCCTGAATATTTCAACTATAATTCTAAATAAAAAATTTTTAGAGATAATCTAAAATTTTCATTTTTGGTCATTCATTCAAAATAAAAATAATAATAAAAATTTGGATAATATTAAGATAATTTGACTCTTCAAAAGTTCAGAACTATTTTCGATTTTTTTTTAAATAAGTTTTGAGCATATTTTGGAACCTATATTAATCAAATTTCAAGCTTATTTTATTCAATTCTAAAAGCCTATTGGAAGTACGTCTCATATTCTTCGAAATTGTTCGAAGGCACAACATCTTGTTCAAAACCTGACTTTCGAACTCGTGATTCGAATGAGATACAAACCATTTCAAGAGAAGTTTGAATAGGTGCCTTACATCTTAAGTTCTAGTCATATCTGAATCGCAGATTCCAAATTAAATTTGAACATAGCATAAATAAAATTTGAATATGATTCAAAATTTAATCCATTTGAATCCTTTTTAGATCTTTTTTTTTCAATAAAATAAACAATCTTGTTCAATTATTATATCTAATTTTTTCTCATTTTAGGGTCTGTTTGGGGCAGCTGCAGTTTATTAAATAATCTACTGATAAGCTGATTAAAAATAATCTGCTGATAAGTTAGGTGTGGTAGCTATTACAAATTTTTATTTTTTTGGAAAAGCCAGACCGCAATTAGAAAGCTGCCACCGCAATGAGACATGTGCGGTGTAAAAACACTGTTTTCAGCGTTTTGAAAACACATAAGCTGCCAAAACGCAATTTACCCAAACATGCCAGATACATTTTCAAAACGCTGCCGAACCAAATAAGCTGCCCCAAACAGGCCCTTAATGTAATATGTAACACTAAAAATGATAACTTTTATATAAAAATAAATTTGATAACTTAAAATTTAATATTATAATAATTTAATTTGCTTTTTTAACTATTATTTTAATGGATTGACATAATAAATTAAAATATAAATGGTAAAAATTACATTTTGGGAGAGTTTGGAAGTCAAAATTGAAGGAATCAGTTTTGACAGGGTAGTGATTTACACGAATATTGCGTGGGCTCATAGGATTTGGCATTTAATCCAATGGCTCCGCATATATGGGCCCCAAGTATGGCCGTTGCTATCTGGGGCCAGCTGTCGTGAAGACTGGGTTGAGAATGAGTGTTCATTCTATCTTTTTCAATGAGGGCTGTGTTTAGAAGTTTGGCAAGTATTGCTCATCAAAAACATCCTTGAATTGGCTCATTACAAGTTGAGTCATGTCAATTCATCATGTTTATGAGTTAAGTTTATACTTAGTTTATAATTAATTTGGTTTGAATATAGTCTGCTAGAATGCGACATGTATATACTGAACCTGAGTCTCGACTGACATGACACTAAAATATTTAATTTGTGATGAGTTAATATCAGCCTGATTTAAATAATAATAATTTTTTTGACATGATAATTTTCATAAAATAGTAAAAATTCATAACTCTACATGAATTTCTCATTAGGAAAACTAAGTCTATAAGTGCAACTAACCTAAATGAATCCTAACTCAAATCTTAATGGGTTGATTCAAACAATGATTTTTTTTATTGAGTTTACTACTCATTTTAAAAAATTTTAAACAATATATCACATATAAAGAAAATTTTGAAGAGTTTATTAAATGAAAACTCTAAAAAGCTTCAAACTTATTAATCATTATTAAAAATAAAAGTGATTGCAACATAACCAAATATTTAGAAGTTTGATTGTAGAAAATATGATTGTAAGGGTTATGTTAGATTGGATGATACTTGCCAAGTAGTAGTGCCGACAAAAGAGTGTAATGGGGTTATTAATGTTGGTAATGGATAATGGGAGAGTGGTTCTGTTTGCTACTTTGATATGATTATTGATGCACATGCAAAAGTACATTGTCGAACGAATAAAAAATTGACGAGCAAGAATATCGTCAAATAAAGACTAATTTTGTAATTACAGAAATTGATCTATAAAATTTAATTTGAATGATTAAATCAGAGTGATGCAACAATTTAAGTCTAAAATTCTATAACAAACTAATGTCAAGGTCCAACTGGAATAAATTTAAGATGAGAACGTCTATGGGTCAGATTTTACATATTTCGAATGGATTAACTTTTAATCAAATAAATGATTGAGTTTGGTTTTAAGGTATTAAGATCTAATCAATGATGGATGCTATACTGCTCTAACAAGTCTAGAGTGAATGCTATCATTTAGACAACTTATCTACCACTTTGTTATAAATTCAATGCATGAGATGTCATTAATGCTCTTAAAATCTTATCAAGGAGATCATATGTTCTCCATTTTTATCTCTAACTTATAGTCCATTCAATATAGTATCTCAACTCATAATCGGTGTGTCATTCTCCACTCAATTTTGAACAGACCTCTTAAGATATTAACAAGTAATCACACTATTAATATCTCATTATTGATATGTCTTGTGGTATGCTCAATTTCCTTACATTTAACACTTGTTTTTTATACAATTGCACTTCAAAGAAAGCTAGTTTTTGTGTTTTTTTTGTAGGTATAATAGGTAGGATGATTGGGGCGGAAATGGAGTGAAACAAAGGTGAAATAGAGCACTTGGGGAACAAGGTTCTTTCAGCACATTGGCGCCTAAGCGTCAGCCTTGAGCACCAAGTCACTCTACCCTGAGGCCTTGGCGCTAGTACAGCGGCGCCTAGACTCCAGTCATATCTTGCAAATAGAGATCATGAGGCCTTGGTGCCAGTTCAGTGACGCCTAGGAGTCAGTCATTATCCATGCAAGCAGAGATAGTGACACCTCGATGCCAGTCCAGCAGCGCCTAGGTGCCAGAACTGTCCGAGACAGTTTTTGCAGTTGATTATGCATGAATTTGGGAGTTAAGAAGCCAGGGAAGCCGTTCAAAAGAAGAAGAGGTTCATTGTGGAAGGCTAAGAGAAAGTCTAAGGGTGCATAAAAGGAGAGTTTAGATCTAGGTTTTACATTTTTCTGCATTTACTTAGAGAGATTTGAGAGAATTTTGTAAAGGAATACTGTTATCAGTGCAAGAAACATTTAGAGATCACTTGGGGAGGAGTTTTATCATCTTTTCTCAGGGAGAAAGTTAAGTGTTTCTATTTACATTGTCTTGTATTAGTTGTAAGCTCATTTTTTATGAATTTGCTTTATTATAAGCTGATGAATTGTAGTGTTTTCTTCATATACTGTGAGTAATTGTGATGAATTAGTAGTATGTGTAAGATATTTGGTTATATAGGTTTTTAATCATTAAAGTGATGACATTACTTTGTTCTTAATTTACTTATCATTCTGGCCAAGTGATATGTTAAAATTTGTTGTGAATCCATAATGACTCGAGAGAGCTATGACTTTTACAACTAGGAGAAACCACATTGCATTAGTGGGTGAAGGAAAAGTAGTCCATATGGTAATTGAAATAGATAGGGAAATAGGCTTTGATGGGTTCAAATTGGGGTTTCTGGGGTGACAGGTAGAAACACTAATTTAATTTGAACCAAACTTCTTTATGCACTCGAAAGAGGGTAAAGAAGAGGTTTTCTCTTATTTGTAACTTACTAAAATCTCTATTCTAAGTGTTCCATTCCTATACAAGTTATTGTCATTGTAAGGGAAGGTTAGTTTTTATATCTTGATCTTTCTCATTTTAATTAGCTATAGTAGAAGTAACTTAGGAGTAATTTCATACTATTAGTGATAGTTTAGTAGGATTAACAAGCATAACTTATATTAACTATACTTCCAGGCTAAGAATAATTATAGTAGGCTAAAACTTTTGTTAGGTGTAAATCACAATCTTTCATGTGGAATCAATATTCTGGACTCAATAATCTGCTATTGCTTGAGTGATGCATATACTTACATGAAAATTCTAGGGTATATTGCTTCATTGTTGTTAAACTCAAGTTATAAAATTTAAATACCTATTTAAGATTTCAAATAGTTCATCTTTAGGCACTAGGTTAGGCCCAACAGATCGATCAAGTTTTTTGAGCCATTGTGATATGCCTTAAAATCTACTACTTTTATATATGCATTTTTACTCATTTTAAGGATATTGTGCTTTAATAGAAGATATTTTGTGTGTTTTTTTATTACAGGTAAAAAATATGGAGCTTAAGGAGAAAAAAGGAGAAAAATCGGAGCAAAAGAGGTCAAAACGAGCAAAAGTTGACCTGACGCCTAGGTACCAGGTAATATCACAATCTTATAGAAGGCTGGTGGTGCCTATGCACCATAGTTAGGCGCCTAGGTTCTAGAAGTGGTTCCCCATTTTTTACATTAAATTTGGATGAATTTTGAAGAGGTTCCTAAAGTATCTCTTAGTAATTTTAAGAGCTCTTTTTAATAGTTACAACAACCGACCAAAAGATGGAGTCGTTGGAGGAGTCATTGATGAAGGCATTGGTAAGTGTCATTGGTTTTGAGTGTAGTGTTAGTGTGAGTCTTGTAGGTGTGTGAGTTAGAGTCTTATTTGGGTGTATATTGGAGGAAGAAGATATTAAAGGAACTTCAAGAAGAATTTGCATGGGGAGAAGTTTAAGATAAGTACTTTGCATTTTTTATTTTTTGTGTAAACTTGCCTTTTAATATATATAATGTTTTGTTTTGTTAGCCCCATGAATTTTGAGTAGTTTTCTTACCTTTCTCCTTGTAATAAGAAGTAATCATGTGTGGAATTAGAATGTTTTGCAGATTTCTTTTATTCCAAAATTTGTGATGATATTTTCACTGGTTCTTCATTTACTTTGCAAACTGGCCATTTGTAAGGTTAGAGCTATGATTTCACCCAACTAGTGAATGCCACACTATCCTTAAGATGTAGGGAACTAAGTTCTAAGGGGAGTGCAAATAAATATGGAGATAAGTTTTGATGGGCGTAAAATTGGTGGTTCTAGAGTGGCAGGCTATAACTTGAACCAATTTGGTATTTAGTTTGAAATCTAATGCTGGGTTAGTCCTATAGAGAGGGCACAATGGGTAATCTAGATGTGAGGGGCTAGAACCTACTCTGTATAACCATATAAATTAGGAACTTAACTTTAGAATAGTCAATGTTTTTTATGCACTCGGAAGTGGGTAAAGAATATGTATGCTCTTATTTTGTCACAAAACCACATTTTAAACTTTAAACATTTCATTTTTACACTGATTAGAATCTCTTTGCAAAGGGAAAGTCTTTCATATTATTCAAACTCCTTTACACATAACTAGTTTAGAAAAATTGCATTTACTTTTAGTTTAAATTAGTGTGAGCAAACTTTAGTTTTTAACCCTTTACAAACATTT
This sequence comes from Phalaenopsis aphrodite, assembly GCA_003013225.1. NCBI lineage: Eukaryota > Viridiplantae > Streptophyta > Magnoliopsida > Asparagales > Orchidaceae > Phalaenopsis > Phalaenopsis aphrodite. The sequence goes on from NEWO01000295.1 coordinate 320,142, forward strand.
CGAAATTATTCTCTTACATATTTTGTTTGTGACCAAAGGAAAATATGTTGAGTTTTTCAGACCTATTTTATACTTTTTTTGAAGATATTGCACTTTAAAGAAATGTATTTTTGATGTTTTGTTGTAGGAATGATGAATTAGGGTCATTTGAGCAAAAAGATGCAAAAATGAGTGAATTTGGAGCGAAAATGACCAAAATGCGAAGAATTGAACTAGGGCATTGACGGTGCCATCGACCACGCCGATGATGAGATTTTTTCGAGACTCCAGAATTAATTCATTAAGAAGGTCCGCCGACGGCTCCCTCGAGGCCGCCGACGGTGAGCTTGGCAGTTATGTCCAACTAGGCTTTGGATGAGAACAAATTTTAAAGGGATGCATAGGCAACTCTTGGGAAAGCTCATCCACATCTTTAAAGATAAGACTTTAGCCGAAAATAAGGGGGAGAGACTCAAAGTTGAAGTGTGAAACAAGTGTAGAGAGTCTAAATTATGAGGAATTTTTCGAAAGATTGTAAGAGTGGAGGGAAAGTGAGAGATTTCTTCCTCCTCACCGCTTAAAAGAGGAATTATGTGTGCTGTAATAAAAGGAAGAGATTCAGAGGAACTTCAAGGAGTTTTCTTGGAGAGAAATTAGAGATAAGTTTATTTATTATTGTAGTTTGTATGACTTTCATTTTATATATGAATTCCGAGTTTTGTTGTGTTTTTCCCATGAGATCTGAGTAGTTTTCTTTGTCTTTCTCCTTGTCTTGAGATTTGCAAAATGGTAATTTGAATTTGTGAAGCCATGAAAATGTTTAAGAAATTGTGATAATTTTTTCACTTCGATCTTAATTTATTTTCAATCCGGCCAATTGATTTGTTAAAATATGTTGAGTTTTACAACTAAAGTGAAGATTACATCCAAGATTCAGGGTGGTCAAAGCCCTTGGAAGTTGCGTGCAAATAAATAGGGAAATAAAATTATCGGGCGTAGAATTGGAGATTTTAGAGTGACAGACTAAAATCCTCAATTCGGTCCTATTGTTTGGGTGCTGAAGTGTAGATGTTAGCCCTCAGGTAAGGGGAACGTGGGAGCTCCGAAGTGAGAGCCAGTATCCTCCCAGCCTAGCTGCAGATTCAGTAAACAAGCGTAGGATTAGTCAATGTTCTTTATGTCTGGACCAAAGGGTAAAGAATATGTATGCTCATATTTGACACAATATAATTTAAACTAATTCACTTTATCCATTCACTATAATTTCTTGACAAGGAGAATGATGTTTTCTTATATATTGAATCTCACATTTGAACCTTCATTAGTATAATTAATTATTTAATAGTTATTAAAATTACATATTTATTTCAATTTCCTATTAGTGACAGGTAAACAAATTGAACTTCGTTGTTGTGATTAAAGTATTGCTTTTCTAAAATCTTAGTTCGTAGTTCTAATCTTACTCCCCGTGGGATCGATATCTAGGACTTCATTAGAGCTCTGTACGTATATTTGCGTTGATAAGTGTGACTTTACAATTATTGAATATTTATTACTTCCATATTTATCAATTCTATAATTTTTATTAAGTTTTGGTACAGTTGCTGAGGAATTAAATCTTTTAGCAGCAATATTAAACACTTACATTTTTAAGCATTATAAAGTCGCGGTCAAGTTTTTGGTGCCGTTGTCAGGGAGTGAGTAGACAAAAATTACAATTAGAGTAACAGACAAATTAGGATTATTAGAAAATTTTCACTTGAATTGCAACTTATTTTTATTTAGTTAACTGTTTTACTGTGTACTGATTTCAAATTGTATGCGTAAATTTGGACCTGAAAATTTTATACCCTATGATTCGGAATTAGAACACAATGTTATAAAGATTAGAAGATTGAGAAGAGAGCCTAGAAATTTTGATACGATGGAAAATAACCTGAACAATCAACGAATAGAAAATGAACACCAACCTAGACCCCTACGAGATTATGCAAATCCTACAGTAGATGAAATTCACTAATCTTTCCAAAATCCTGATGTAGCTGCTAATTCATTTGAGCTTAAACCTGCTATTATCCAAATGGTACAAAACAATCAATTCGGAGGTACACCAAATGAAGAACTTAATTTACACCTCACCAGTTTTTAAGAACTCTGTGCTACTTTTAAATATGACAGAGTCTAAAATGATGATGTTAGACTTATACTTTTTCCTTTTTCACTGAGGGATAAGGCTAAGATGTGGTTAAATTCATTAGCACCAGGATCTATTAGAACTTGGGGAGAACTTTCACAGAAATTTCTATCCAAATATTTCCCTCCATCCAAAACTGCTAAACATAGAAATGACCTAACATCGTTCTGTCAAATTGATGGAGAGTCAATATATGAAGCTTTGGAGACATTTAAAGATCTTCTGAGGAAATGCCCTCATCATTCGTTACCAGGTTGGTTGATAATTCAACTTTTTATAATGGATTAGTGGGATCACTTAGATCGATTATAGATGTTGCGGCTGGTGGTTCGTTAATGTCAAAACATTTTGATGAGGCTTATTCATTAATAGAAGAGATGCTACCAACAATTTTCAATGGCCCTCTGAAAGGGTAAATCCTAAAAGAGTAGCAAGTATCCATGATTCTGATGCAATATCTATGTTGGCTTCACAGATTGCTGCAATATCAAAGAAATTAGATCATTATAGGATGAATTATTCTCCAACACCTTCTATGATGGAAGAGAATTCATCTGGGCAATTTGTGGATGTCCAACCTTCATATGAAACTTTAAATGTTATTAATAAACCGAACAACCCTTATTCAAACTATTATAACCCATGTTGGAAGAATCATCCAAATTTTAATTGGAATAAAAATTCTGCTACAAATCAACAATGGACAAACAACCCAGTGAACCCATTAGGAAATTCATCCAACCGACGAAATATTAATTATATACCTTCTTATCCTCTAAGATTTAATAGTAACACTCAAATTAAGGAGAAGAAGTTGTCTATGGAAGAGCTGATATTAAACATGGGTCAACAATTGCATAATCAAGAAAATCAATTACAAATTCATGGAAATTAATTACAAAATCAAGGAACTGCTATTAAGAATATTAAAAACCAATTAGGGCATATCGCTACTTCTCTTAGTAACCGAATATTAGGAACTTTTCCTAGTACTGTAGAACCAAATCCGAAAGATCAAGGAAAAGAAAAAATCAAAGCGATACAATTACAAAGTGGAAAAGAATTGGAAACAAGGGCACAAAAAGAAACGTCAACTGAATAAGAGAAAGTGGATACCGACAAAGAAAAGGATCATGAATACCTAGATGTAGAATATCCACTAACACCAATGAAATTACTGTGGAGAAACTTCCACCACCGTTTCCTCAAAGATTGAAGCAGCAAAAACATAATAAACTATTTTCTAAATCTTTAGAAATTCTTAAGAAGTTAACGGTAAATATTCCCTTTGTAAAAGCTTTAGAGCAAATTCCCAATTATGTGAAATTTATGAAATATATTCTGAACAAGAAAAGGAAGTTCATGGATAACGAAACTGTTGCACTTATCGAAGAGTGTAGTGCAATTATTCAGAAAAAGCTTCCTGAAAAATTAAAAGATCCTGGCAGTTTCACTATACCGTGTGCTATCGGTGAAAAATTTTATGGAAGAGCTTTATGTGATTTGGGAGCTAGCATTAATCTTATGCCTCTATCAATTTTTAAAAGATTAGGATTAGGAGAAGTCTCACCTACTTCTGTAACTCTTCAGTTAACGAATCGTTCAGTTACATATCCTAAGGGAGTTATAGAAGATGTGTTAGTAAAAGTGGATAAATTTATCTTTCCTGTGGATTCATTGTTTTAGATATGAAGGAAGATAAAGAAATACCTATCATTTTAGGGAGACCATTTTTAGCTAGTAGAAAAGCTATGATAGATGCTCGAAAAGGAGAATTAACTATGAGAGTTAACGATCAAGAAGTGACTTTTAACATTACAAAATCTATGAAATACCCTACTGTTGAAAGAGATAATGAATGTTTTCGCATGGAAATTAGTGAACATCTATTGAAAGAACATTTTAAAGAAAATTTTGAAGAGAAAGAACAATTTGAAGAGAGTGATGAAGTTATGTTGGATGAATTAGAAATTGAAGAATTAGATTATGTTCAAGAAAGATTTGAAATGCTAGATATTATAATAAATGCTGATAAGAATCTATTTCCATCAATTATAAAATCACATGAACTTGAGTTGAAAATATTGCCTAACCACTTGAAATATGTGTTTTTGGGAGACTTATCTACATTACATCTGATTATATCTTCAAAATTAAATGATTTGCAAGAGCAAAGACTATTAGATACATTGAAAAGATATAAGAAAGCTTTTGGTTGGACCTTAGCTGATATTAAGGGAATCAGTCATTCGATCTGTATGCACAAAATTATATTAGATGAATAATATAAACCAAGAGTTGATCGACAAAGGAGATTAAATCCAATGATGAAAGAAGTAGTTAAGAAGGAAATTTTTAAATGGTTAGACACTAGAATTATATATCCTATTTCAGATAGTGCGTGGGCAAGTCTAATTCATTATATTGATTATAGAAAATTAAACACTGCCACAAGGAAAGATCACTTCCCGTTACCCTTTTTAGATCAAATAGTAGATAGACTTGTTGGACACAAATATTTTTGTTTTTTAGATGGATATGCCGGTTACCATCAAATTCCTATTGCTCCTTAGGATCAAGAAAAGACAACATTTACTAGTGCTTTTAGAACTTTTGCTTTTTGAAGAATGCCTTTAGGATTATGTAGTGCACCTGTAACATTCCAGAGATGTATGATGTCCATATTTAGTAAGTTAATTAATGATGGATTGGAAGTATTTATGGATGATTTCTCGATATTTGGGACATCATTTGACGCATGCTTAAATTAGCTTAAAAATTTTTTAGAGTTATGTGAAAGAACTAATTTTGTTCTGAATTGGGAGAAATGTCAATTTATGGTTGCAGGAGGAATTGTGTTAGGACATAAAATTTTAGAATATATTATGGAAGCAGACCCTGCAAAAATTCAAGTTATATCTAAACTAACACCTCTTACTAGTGTAAGAGAGGTTAGAAGTTTTCTTGGACATGTTGGTTTTTAGCGGCACTTTATTAAAGATTTTTCAAAAATTACCAAACCTCTATGCCAAATTTTAGAAAAGGACAAGAAATTTGAATTTACTGAAAGCTATTTAAATGCCTTTGAGTGGTTAAAGGAAAAATTTATCACAATCCCTATTATAATTTCACCTAACTGGCAGAAACCATTTGAACTGATGTGTGATGCTAGTGATTATGCTATTGGAGCTATTCTTGGGCAAAGGTATGAAAAGATTTTTAAAGTTATATACTACGCTAGTAAACTCTTAATGATGCACAAATTAACTATATTGTTACTGAAAAAGAGTTACTGGCCATTGTGTATGCTTTAAATAAATTTAGATCTTATTTAATTGGAGCTAAATGTGTTGTACACACTGATCACTGTGCTATTAAATATCAAATGCAAAAGAAGGATGTCAAACCAAGGTTAATTAGATGGATACTTTTGATGCAAGAATTTGATCTTGTGGTTATTGATAGAAAGTGAACTAATAATCAAATTGCTGATCATTTGTTGAGATTAGAAAACCATGAATTATCTGACACTGACAATGAAATTACAAAAAGTTTCCCTGATGAACAACTTTATAATATTAATGAGTAGAAAATACCATGGTATGCTGATATTGTTAATTATATTGTAAGTGATATTTTGCCACCTATGCTGACATTGCAACAACAAAAAAAATTCATTCATGATGCGAAAGCATATTTTTGGGATGAACCTTATTTATATAAACAATGTAAGGATCTGATTATGAGAAGATGTGTATCTTATGAAGAAACTGAGCTGATCATTCAGAAATGTCATGATTCGGAATTTGAAAGACGTTTTAGAACTGATAAAACTGCTTATAAAATTTTACAAGCTGGATTTTATTGGCCTACTATCTTTAGAGATGTTTATAAATATATAAAAACTTGTGATCGATGTCAACGAGTAGACAATATTTTTAGAAGAAATGAAATGCCTATGAATTTCATGTTAGAAGTTGAGATCTTTGATGTTTGAGGATTAGATTTCATGGGACCATTTATTCCTTCATTTGGGAACTTATATATATTAATTGCAGTAGACTACGTTTCTAAGTGGATTGAAGCACAAGCTTTACCTCGTTGTGACATTAAAAGTGTTTCAAGATTTTTAATGAGAAATATTTTCACTAGATACGACATACTTAGAATGATTATCACTTACGGAAGATCCCATTTTAGGAATAAATATATTCAGAAATTTGCAGAAAAGTTTAATATTATTCATAAAATCTCTACAACCCATCATCCTCAAACTAGTGGGTTAGCTGAAGTTTATAATAGAGAGATTAAACAAATACTTGAAAAGACTGTAAACCCTAGTAGAGTAGATTGATCCACTAGACTGGATACCGCACTTTGGGCTTGCAGGACAGCTTATAAAATTCCTTCTGGAATGACTCTTATTTACCCTTAAATCATCATAAGAATTAGATCCATTAAGAAAAATTGGAACGCATTTGGACCAAAGCAAAACTGTGTAATTTTTGTCTTGGGTGTCGACGATGCCCTCGACGCCGCCGACAGTGGGTTTTTCCTGAGAGTCTAGGAAAAATAAATACGAAGGCTTGCCGACGGCGCCCCCGACCCCGCCGACGGCGAGATCGACGAGATGGCTATTTCTGGAGTTTGAATGGCAGTTTTTGGCGGTTTTGGGGCGGGAGTTACCCATTTAAACTCCCAAATTCAATTCCTAAAGTCATATTTCCCCCAAAAACAAAGTGAAACTCCACCAATTTCATTCTTATGACGTCCAATTCCCTTAATAATCCCAAAATGCGAGTTTTTAATCGGTGAAAGTTTATTAGTGCGGAAGCGCAGCGAATCTTCAACAAGTTACTGACGAAGAAAATATTGATCAAGGAACGAGGATTCGTAAATCAAGGATTGAATAATCCCTCTACGACAATTGAAGAGATGATAGTGCGGTGAAGATGGGAAGTGTTGTGTTTTACTACCGCGGCCGTAGTTGTTTCTGTGGTAAAAGAATTTTATGCAAGCATGGAATCAACCAGGGAGTTGTTTATGTACGAGGTAGATGGATCACTTTCACTCATGCACGAATCAATGAATTATACATGACTGAGAACGTTCCTGTCTGCTACTATTCCAACTTCGTCCCAACAAGAAACTAGATGAATGAAATTTATCAATATTTAACAGACAAAAATTAAGACTGGGAAATGAGAGAAAACATGTATGTTAGTTTTTCTGCAACACTCCTAAATCCCGTTTCAAAACACTGGTACTTTTTCATTTCTGCGAAACTGTTACCAATAATGAAGATCAGTAATGTTTCTAAAGAAAGTGTTATTCTGAATTACTGTATCCAAAGGGGACTGCCGATCGATATAAGATCAATAATTGTGAAGTCGGTTTTGGTCCTGATCATTCATGGATCAACTTATAAGCTTGGACACCCTTCCACAATTTTCTCACTTTGCAGTCAGTTTTAAGTGTCCTACAAATATCGGGAAAATGTACTTCTACCTTGGAAGCCTTTGGATCTAACTGAGAGATTCCCAGCTTTGAAGATGAAAATGACATGACCATTATAATAGATCAATCATCTCAGAACTAACTGCCAGTTCAATCCTTAATTCCCGACAAGACTCTGGTGATCCTGCGTAGAATCAAGAAATTGGAGAAGGAGGTACAAAATGTCATGAATGCGATTAATAATATCTCCAATTTCTTCGATCATCTAGACTGGAGGATGAAAGAACATTTTGAGCACTCTAGACATTTAGAAGATAGTTTCATACGACTGATGAGGAGGATGAAATTGATAGAAGAGGATTCTACTGAAGAATTTCCATTCTGACCCTTCTACAACCACTTCATTCATGTGCAATCAATGGGTGATCTCATAGGAGAATCTAATATTGAATCTCATGAATATTAGATTTATATTACTACTTGTTTGTCTACCTATGTAATTTGATTCAAACTTTGTATTTGCTTTGTTTTAGAATTATGCTTTTTGATCTCTGTATAATTGAGACTAAGCATATGATGTTTTGTCTTCAGTGTTTTAAGTATTGTGGTTTGGATTGCGATGTTGAAATAATGTATTAAGGTTGAGAAAATACCAAACTTAGGTGTGTTATGTAACATATATTGTACCCCTTGAAATTTATATATAAATGTTATGTTTTGTGTTGTGAAAGTTTATTTGTGATAAGTACATCATTTAATCCCTTAAAATTATGTCTCTAATGATTGAAAGGATGTCATTAAGGCATGAAATTGATTGAAATGACAAAAATCTGGGATTTGAACCAAAATCACTAGAGCCCGTGGACGGCGCCCTCGACGACGCCCTCGACGCCGCCGACGGCGCCCTCGACGCCGCCGACAGTGGATTTTTTCAGAGTGTTTTGTTTAACTTTCAATTGAGCGCGCCGATGGCACCATCGACCCCACCGACGTCGAGATTGCGAAAAACACCTTTAACCGCAATTTTGGCCAGTCAACAACCACTATTCATCATCGCCTTCCTCCTAAAAACACAATTTTTGACCTAAAGGGCTTGAGAGATCTTGGATTGTGAGGTGATTTCAAGGCTTTTGACTCGTGATTTGATCATATCTAGGTAAGAGCTTCACTCCGAGTTAAAAATATTTAATTTTCACCATGGATTTCTTCTACATTGAGGAGATCCAAAAAATTTGAGAATGTGAAGAAAATTTGGGAAGAAATTCATGGAACTTAGTGGTGAACTCTTATAACTACTTTTGGAAGCCATTATTTGCATATTTAAAGTATATTTTGAAATTTTTTTATAATTTAATTAGATTGAAATGACTCCACATCAAAAGAGACAAATTGAGTTCGACGACTCTCTCGTCATCAATGCAAAAGCTCAATCAAGATTTACTTCAATATTTAAAGGAAAGAAGTGTATACAAGATTGAGTTTTTGAGAGTCCAAGAGGAAAAATTGAACTAGTTATTGCCGAGCAGAGGTGGGAAAACTTTTGTTACACCACCAATAAAGCTGATGCCAATGTTGTGAAGGAGTTCTACGCCAATGTAATCTATTCTGAAGATGGAATCGTTTAAGTGGGGGATTTCCTGTTGAATTTAATGCCGCCAGTATCAACACCTTTTACGAAGTCCCAAACTCTTATAGTTGTCATTATGAATCCATCAGTACTATGGAAAGCCCCCTGAATAATGTGATCAACTTTCTTATTGATGGGAAAGGAACGTGGAAGATTAAACAATGAAAACGGGTAAACTTTTTTGCTTCCATGCTGAATGTCACCTCTAAGGCGTGACACTATTTTACTTCCTCTACTCTGTTACCGACTTATCACCATAGTGAGGTAACTAGAGATAGAGTTATTCTGAATTTCTGTATTCATAATAATATAACTATAAATGTGGGGAGAATTATTTTTAAGAATATATTGACTACGACAAGGAGTGAGACAAGTGGAGATCTAGGACATTCTGACCATATTTATGCACTTTACCAACTTTCTGGAGTGGAAACTAGAGATGAAGAATGAGTTTACCCTATGAAACCCATTAGTAAGGCCAATTTAAAAACTTATGAATCCCATGACAAATGGAGAATTGGAAGTAGGAGTCAAGAACCTTCTAATAGTAAAGATGTCCCCTCTACAAGTTATGACCTTCCACGTTCTAATTCCCCTACTCTGACCGATTTGATGAATGAGTTGACCTTGCAGTGGAAGAGCATAGAATTAATAAATTAAAGGAGTGGAGGTTTAGAACATCAACATGATTATGATAAAGAGTACCTTCAGAGGCATTCAAATTTTGAGGTAGCTTATTACAAAACTCAGGCCCGACACTACACAGGTGAGCCTGATGTTACTTTCTCTGAGTGCCCCCGATATACTCAGTATCAGCCCGATCCACCTGCTGATCAAGGAGATGAATACATACTTTGGGATTTTGATATTTGATAGTAGCTGATGTACTTGTACTTGTACTTTTATTTATCTGATATTTTGTAATAAAAATGGATGTTTATGTGTATTTGGACTTTCAATTTTATTATTATGTTGTACTTGGATAATTTAAATTTTTGTTATTAAGTTTATGGTAGTTAAATTTGTATGTGTAGTATAATAGATGCTGAGTAGTATTTTGTAATATTTATTTCTCATTTTAATTGTAATTGTTTTGCTTAGTATTGTAGTTGTGTTAGAAAATATTGTGCTTGTTTAATGTTTTAGTTTTATACTTATTTCAAACTTTCATTACCCAGAAATTTCTCTAATGATTTATATGTGTAGAAAGCACTTAATATTATAGACCAAGTGAAGTAGAAATTTTGAGAAGGCCTGCAAAATTTTCAGAATGATGAAAATGCCTAAAATGCTGAGGTATGATTTATATTAGAGTTTTTCTTTCCACGTGTATTATTTCATATTGAAAAATTTAAGTTTGGGGGAGGGAAGAAAAAAGATTAACTATTAGATTTCCTCTATTTAATTATTTTTAAAAATTATTTATATGATTTTATGTAGTGAATTTAATTCAGGTAACAATATTTTGTAGCTATTTAAATATTATGGTAGATTTAATGAAATATTTTTGTAATGAAAATAAATTTTTGTAACTTATGATATTTAGTATAAGAGAATAAGATTATAGTTAACTATTTAAAGTAAAAGAAACTATATTTTGAATTATTAAAGTCTGGAAATTCATTTGAGAAGAAAATATTGGAGCTCAATGATGTAAAAGCTATGAAATATGTATACGGTAAAGGAATACTTTGAGTTTCAAATTTAGGAAAAGAAAGGTGATGTTCAAAATCATTAAAGGCTATCCAGATATAGTAATCCTCACTTGAAAAAAGAAAAATAAAGGATTGGAAATAATCCTTGAAAAGAAAAGAAAAATATATAAGATTGAAAGCAATCCAAATGAAAAAGAGAAAAGAAAGAAAGAAGAAAAATAAAAGTGAGGAGAAGCTTGAGGATATGTCTAATAAAAAATTGGCTTCAGTGAACCTTCCTAAAGGGAAAACTTAAATACATTCCTAAACTTATATTTATGGAATAAATCTTTTACTAGTAGTGTTCTCATGAAGTTCCTATCATTTGAATATTCTAAGTGACTTAATATTACAACATATAGTCATTCTTGAAATGAATAGAAGACTAGAACTCTTAAACTTGATCATTAGATAATCTTGTAGCTACAAAGTTAATTCAATTACTTGAGTTTTTTCTGAAAATCTCACTATGATATTTATTTAAATCAAACTTATAGTATTTCTGAATTAAAACTTTACTACAATAGATCATAACTTTTATATAGTACTAAATTTACTTAAGGATAAGTAATAGTTAAGTTTGGGGGATTTTGATCAAAGGAAAATATGTTGAGATTTTCATACCTATTTTATTTTATTTTGATGATATTGCACTTTAAAGAAATGTATTTTTCATGTTTTATTGCAGGAATGATGAATTATGGTCATTGGAGCAATAATATGTAAAAGGAGCGAATTTTGAGCGAAAAGGACCAGAATGTGAAGAATTGAACTAGGGCGCCGACAATGCCATCGACCCCGCCGACAACAAGATTTTCCCAAGACTCTAGAATTAATTCATTAAGAAGGTCTGCCAACGACGAGCTCGGTGGCTATGTCTAACTAGGCTTGTTAACCTCACTTTTGGTTGAGGTTTAGTTTTTTCCTTTTTAGTAGCCTAAGGTCTAGCCATAGTACTTTCTTATTGACTATTCTTAGAAAACTAGAAAAGGCCTCCCCACCATTAAAAATCTCAAACTCTTCTCTACTCAACTTGAAGTTCCACATGTTGGTCTCAACCTTTAAATACTTAGTAGGTGGGGTCACTATGGGGGAAACCCAAGATGAGCCACCCTTAGGACTGCTGGACCTTAAGGTTGACCCTGGGTGTTGGTCTGGAGCTAATTCACTCACTACACTCATCTACACTCACAATCACTCACAACCCTAAACTCAAATTTCTAGCCGAGATCCCTTGATCTTTTTGGGATACTCATGTAGATGGTCCCCTAAACCTACCAGCCCTAGGGTTATGGTTTGGCTAAGACCACTATGTAGAGGACCCAAAATGTGGTTTCCACTAGTCCATGGCTTGTTGGTGATGGTTGGTACCTCAACTCTACCAAAATACCCATCTTGGCCTTTTACCATAAAACACCCCAAAATTACCAAAATACCCATCTTGGGCCCAAAATCTCAAAAATTCCAAAAATTCCCAGAAAATTTCAATAAATCCCAAATATTCCCAATTTTATTTCTCTCAACTACCACATGACCCAATTTGGCCAATTTGACTATCTTTAACCAAAATCCCCAAATTTGCAGTTATTTATTAAAAATTCGAGATGCAGTTTTTGATGAACAGTACATGTTAAAGTAGAATCAAGACAAGGTGTAAGGGAACAGTTCTAGGCCAGATGCAGTGTAGATGGATTTATTACAACATCCATAAACAACTGAGAGAGTTGAAGATTCAAATCCAACACCTCGTGATTCCATTCCAGAAGATCTAGAGAATTATAATCTAGCTAGAGACAGATAGATACACACCAATATAAGGCCCATAGTATATTGCGTTATGAAGACTTGGTCTATTATGCACTTCTCATCAGTAGCGATGATCCAGACACTTTTTAAGGAGCTATCACTAGCCAGGATAAAGAGAAATGCAATGGTTGAGGAGATGGAGTCTTTGTAGAAAAATCGCACGTCGGAGCTAGTTCAGCTTCTAGAAGGAAAGAATGCTATTAGGTGCAAGTGAGTGTATAAACTAAAACTAGCAGTATCAGAAAAAGAAGAGGAAAATTTCAAGGCCCGACTGATAGCAAAGAGATTTTCACAATAGAAGGGGATAAATTATGATGAAATTTTTTCTATTGTGGTTAGACATACTTCAATCAGGGCAGTGCTTAGATTAGTAGCCATTTAGGATTTGCATCTGAAGCAGATGGATGTTAAAACTGCTTTCTTTTATGGTGATTTGGAGAAGTAGATTTACGTGGAGCAAAACCTGGACAGGAGCATCTATTTTGCAGGTTAAAGAAATCGCTGTATGGGTTAAAATAGTCTAGACAATAGTACAAGCGGTTTGACTCCTATATGATTTAGATTGGCTATAAGAAATGTGAGTATGATTGTTGTGTTTATGTGAAGAACCTTGATGATCGTTCTATCATTTTTCTGTTACTGTATGTTGATGTTATACTGATTGTTGCAAAGAATATGAATGATGTCTGTCGTTTGAAAGCTTTATTGAGCCAGGAATTTGACATGAAAGACTTGGGTCATACGAAGAAGATTCTTGGAATGGAGATTCATCGAGACAGAGGAACTAGACGATAATGTTTATCCCAACGAGGCTATGTTGACAAAGTGTTGGATAAGTTTAAGATGAGCAAAGCAAAGCCTGTAAGTAAACCTTTGGCAAATTATTTTAAGCTTTCTTCAAAATAGTGTCCTAAGACAGATGAAGAAATCTAAGGCATGGGAAATGTTCTATATGCCAATGCAGTTGGCTGCTTGATGTATGCAATGATATGTACTCGTCCTGATTTGGCTCATACTGTTAGTCATGTCTGCAAATACATGGCTGAACTTGGAAGGAGATATTGGGAAGCAGTCAAGTGGATTTTCAGGTATCTGAAGGGTACTGTAAGACATGAAATTATTTTTGGAAGTTAGCAGAATGATCCTTCAGTTGTGGGGTACGTTCATTCAGACTATGCAGGTGATTTGGATGACAGAAGGTCTGCAACTGGGTATGTGTTTACTCTTGGTGGAGGGCCTATATGCTGGAAATAAACAATTTAGTTTATTGTGGCATTATCGACAACTGAAGCTGAGTACATAACAGTAGCTGAAGTTGCAAAAGAAGCCTTATGGCTTGCTGGGCTACTAAAGGAACTAGGCGTTGAGCAAGGTGGAGTTCAATTGTATTGTGACAGTCATAGTGCTACTTATCTAGCTAAAAAGCAGTTGTACCATGCGAGAACCAAGCACATTGATGTCAAATATCACAAGATCAGAAAATTAATTGCTTCTAATGAGATACTGTTGCAGAAGGTTCATACTGATGAAAAATCAGTTACTATCAAAAAGTTCTTGAATTGCTTGGACTTGTTGAATGTGTGTAATTGCTAGAGAAGCATGGTGGCCCAACCCACAGTGGTGTAGTTGTAACTCCTAGGTACCTTTTTTCTTTTAAGGGGTTGGACATCCGCGAATGTGGAGATTTGTTATGCTATGACTCATATACCATATAGGGACAGATGCTGGAACGAAGCGGAGCAGAAGAATCTGTCCAAATCGGGAAGTTAGTTAATGTGGGTTGGAGGTGCGGGGGCAAAGCTCTGCGGTACGGTATAGTGGTAATATTGTAATTACATATTGTACTTAAGGTTTTGTCTTGATGTTATAAATAGACTTGTTTGTAACCTCATGAGGTATCCCTAAATTATGTAACAATTTTCTAAATATTGAAATGAATCGTCGCTCTGCTCCCAAGGACGTAAGCATCTTTGTCGAATCTCGTTAAATCTCTTTGTGCTCTTTTGGATTTGTGTCGATTTTGTTTTTCTTCGTCCTAATTTCTCAACATGTGTCTCAAATTAATATATATATATATATATATATATATATATATATATATATATATATATATATATATATATATATATATATCTAATTATGTTTTTATTTTAATAATTTTTTTATTTAAAATATATAAACTTAAGTTTTCGTGATTTTGTTGCCATAATTTGTACGTCTTGTTAAGTATTATATGAATTTATGATTGTATTATTAAATGTAGTTTAAAATATTCTTCTTGAGAATATTTTTTATTTAACAATTATTTTTTATGATTGCTTTAATATTTATAATTTCTTTAGTGACTTTTGATGCTTGATTGAAAATAATAACCTATTTCTATGAAATTGGGGTACCCAAAATTCAAAGTTGTGAAAATCAGGTGGAATATCAAATTCAACGAGAGAAATATATATGGTTTATTAGCTCGATCGGGATCCAATGTAGATTGAACCAGGTGATATAATAAATAAAAATATGATATAAATGATACAATAACGACGTAATAATGCAAACTAAAAATTAAATTAAAGACAATCATAAATAATATATTTGCTGATAAATTTGTAAATAAAAAACAACTAACATGTCTTGTACTTGTGCATGAAAGTGTGCATTTCACTTTAAGAAAATGATAAGAAGGTAAACATAGGAAGATAAAAGAGCATAAATTTAACAGGTTTTCCATGAAAACTATTTAAACATTACATAACTAAAAGCATTGCATTCTCAAATGTTGCATCTCGTCGTATGTTTTGAAGTCATTTGAACAAAAAAATTCATTTACAACCACAACATCACAATTATCTTAAGCTATAATCAAATACGCAAAAGAAATTATTTTCTTACCTAAATTATATATTTAAATCTAGGTAAAAAACTTATTGTGAATTTCATTATTACAAGTTATCTTTGGCTCTTTAGTTGTTCCTATCATAACCTCCTCATATATTTTTCTCTAAGTCATCTTAAATAAGCTTTGATGTTGGTACATCATCAACCATCCAAAATATCTATATTGTCAATGCTTGTGTAGTCTAACGGATCATAACTTCTTTTTTTAGGTGTAACATATAAAAGTAGATGAGATTTATTTAATCATATAATATCATTATAGCCTTTGAATTGAAATATTAAATATCGGTAAAAACGTAGATACTGCTAAAATTAATATTGTATTGAACATAAACATGACATTTAGTTTTTGATGCTCAAGATGATCTCTCTTCTTTGTGTGAATTTGCTAAGCTTTCACATCCAAATGAAGAACATGTCTGACTAGGAATATGAATAGCTAATTTTATCAAGTTCGGAGCACAAGAGCCAAACATCTTCCATCTGCATAAAATAAAATTATAAACACTTATTTAATTTAAAGAATATACAAATATATTATACTTGTGCTACAATAATTTATGAAAAAAATTATAATACTACATTTGTTTAGAGATAGTGAGAGCAATTGGTTGTCCAAAACGTCTAAATTATTCCAATATAATTTAATCTCATTCATTGGGAGTTTTGGTTTACTACATATGTCTTTATTTCCAATCATCCCAACTGGGCCTTGATGACTTCAAGTTTATTGCAATAGTCGTTTCCATCATATTTAAATGTGGGTTTCATAAATAAGCAACAGAGTGAATGCCTCGTTGAATCTATAAATCTTATCTCCTTTTAACAATATTGGTATATGACTTGTACACAACATTCTTATTCTTCTACATACATTTAATTGCCTTTTTTTTTGCCCTGTATAACTCATCATACAAAAAATCAAGTGAGGGTTTCTCATCAAAGTAAACCAACCCTAGTGATCTTATTAAAGGTCTTGATAATTTTGATATTATTAAGCAATGATTCCAAAACTTAAAATCCAAAATGATAGAAATTGCATCTTTCCCTTTAATGATCTTTGAAAGCTTTCTATCAATGTAATGTTTGTTAGTAACAATTGCTTGTAAGTCGTGTTTATAATCATAGTCACTTCTCAAAGTGATAAAAGTAGTTACAAAGTGAGTTGCTCCTGGGCGTACTATCTTTTTTCATCCCGGTCTTTTTCACAACCATAATAATCAGAAAATATGACTATGAACAAGTATTATTACCTTCAAAGCATTCTTAGCAAGTTCTTGAACGAAATACACGTCACAAATATCTTTTAAAATAAGATTCAAACAATGCATAACACAAGGTGACCAAAAGATATTCTAATATTTTGCATGCAACAATTCTCCAAATATTTTATAATTTGAAGCATTATTAGTCTCTAATTAAACTATATTTTCAAGCCCAATCCACTCAACAACCTCCAGAAATATATCACGCAAATTTTTTGCATCCTTATAATATCAGAAGCATCATTGGATTTTATAAATTAGAACTATGTGGATAATAAACTAGAAAATTAATCAATGTTCAGCTTGTGTTATTAGTCCATCAATCAACCATTAATGTACATCTCGTTTCTTTTCAACATCACCTGAAAGACTCAATAAGAAGTTTGCGCTCATATTTATAATCTTATAGTAAATTTACTCTCATTCTATAAAAAGAAGGAAGTTAATATCTGGGTCTAATAGCAGCAATTCCATCAATGACTTTCTGTGCAAATAATGAATTCACTGCATTGAAAGGTATGCAAGAATCAAAAAGATATCTTACAATTGTCATATTAGCACGATGTACAACATCCTTAGATTTAGGTGCACTTTTCAATGATGGTTGTGATCCTGCTATTATTTTAGGATTAAAATAATCTTTCAATTCATCAATTGTTCGTTTTCCCTTATCAAGTCCTTTATGATGAGAAAATTGAATTTTGTGCCTTGAGAAGAAAGCAATCTTTTCTTGATTGCTAACTTCTTCATCATTTATTTCTATATTTTATATATCTTTTCATTCTTGCTTCTTTTAGATATCTTTCTAAAATTCTCTTCCATTTGATACCAAACATAATAAGATACAAGCTTGGACATTTCCCTTAACTCGGAAACTGTGTTGTTTCATTCTATTAATATCTCTACCTTCGTATATAATTCAACAATACAAACACTTAAATTGTGTTTTATTCCATCAAAACCTTTAATTTTAGTAAAATGATTCCAGATAACATCCTCACGAACATCATATGTTGAAATCAGAGGTTGCTTAAGACATGACCCAAATATTTAAAAATGAAAGATAGAAAATACTATTGATGTTAAAAAATAAATATAGTCAACCATAACATTCAATAAGTAATTGGCTAAAAGAAGTTAAATAAATAAACTCAAGAAGTTTGTCATTATTCATATTTAAAATGACAAATTTGATTGATATAAATGTAAAAATCAAAGTTTATCATGATGGAAACCAATGTAAGAATTGTGTGCTATTTCTATGTAAATGCTCCATGATAGAAACCAAGCTAAGAATTAGAAAATTGAGGAAGCTTATAGTTACCATGTCAACGCATAAAGAAACTTGAATCAAAATTCACAATTGTAGCCCAAAATTTAATGATTCTTAATTCAAAATCCATAAATTAAATTCAATAGAATCTTAAATCCGTGGTTTGTGTGACTAAAAATTTAATGAATCTTAAATTCGTGGTATCGTTAACACGAGACTTAACTAGTCCTGGCATGTGAAGGATTCAACCCTAATTTGTTGGTCCTTAAGCTCTAATTTCGGTAATGCCAACCGGACCTGCAAAGGAGCCGGTTCAGGATCCGCCCGGTTGAACTGGTCGCTCCAATCCGATTTTCACAGCATTGCCAAAATCAACTATATTAGGTACATGTCACTATTCAAGTTCAAACATAAGAAAATATATAAATAGCATAATCCTAAAAATATATATTTATTTGGTTTATAAAGCATGCTTAAGGTAATTCTATAAGTCAAATGTTATTTAGCAAAAATGTCTATGAAATTTAGATGAAGCAAGGACTAAATCCAACACTAGGTAACATGCCAAAAAGGTACCCATCCAAAAAATGTACAAGTGATCTTATACATGTCTCATAGAAGTAGAGTTATAATTATTTATGTTAGAAATATATGAGTTATCTAACAATAATCCCGTGATCTAATTTAACTAGTACCTACCCCGCGAAGGTCTACATCAAAGTTCGGAAAATCGGATCAGATGTTGAACCGGCTGTATGAGAGATTCTAGGTTCAAGGGTTGAACGGGGGTTGCAAATGTTCAATCAACTGAATGAATACATCATAAATATATTTTAAAATGATAGTAGATAACATTTACATAACACTCGTCCTTATTTATTTAATATCTGACACTTAAAAGTCAATTTTAACGTGTCATTTTATCTATGCGCGAAAATGTATATTTCACTTTTTAAACAAAGTGATATTTTATATGATATGAATGATTTTGATAGTATAAGTATTTGAACTTAGACATTATGTATTGGATATGTAAGAAAGTTAAATTGACTGGCATGTATGTAATTTAAATTTATTTGTGATAGTAATGACTTTGATGTGATATGAGTGATTTGTGTGGTATAAATGTAGAAAATAGAGTTTAGTTGTTAGATATGAAAATTAAATAAAATTGGTGGTATAAATGTAAAAAAAAGATTTCTTGCTTTCGGGTCAAACTGGGCCATTTTTGCAAGTTTAATCCAGTTCAACATAGGCGTGGCTTTTTCGCCGTCCATATCGAGTCACCGACAGATTCACGGTCGAACTGGCCAGTTCGATCCGAATTTCTAAATGTGGGATATAACTACCTAATCTGCCACACATTGAATTCTATTCTTCCATTCTCGTCTAGCCTTACTGAATCATAAAGCAAAACTAATAATTTAAAGTAATGAAACTATGCCTTATTGAATCACAAAGTAAAAATGAAAGAAATTATCCCTGCAAGCACTCAACTAACTCTAAACCAGTTGGCTTTTACTAAGGAATTCATTAGAAAGAAAAATTATGAAGAAATTATAGTTCAATTTGTGATGAAAATATGTTAAGTTTGCCCCTTTAGTATGAACTTGGTCTTTGAAATCACCAAATTAGTTTATGTTTATGTTAATAAATTATGCACTAAGATGTACCTCAAGTGAAGTGAATGTCCTAGCAATGGAATTTATCTTTTTAGTTAGTGCTCATCTATATAATTAAATAACAAGTTTAGATTATAAAGATTATATATATATATATATATATATATATATATATATATATATATATATATATATATATATATATATATATATATATATATATATATATATATATATATATATATATATATATATATATATAATTGAATTGAATGCCCTGGCAATTGAGTTCAAGTTGGTTGGTTGAAGTGGAGGAATACATCGGGCCTATTGAGCAATAGAAAAGTATCACTTAGATTTAAAGAAAAAAATTATAAGATGGTGGTGAGACCTACAAAGCTCTATGACGCAGAATGTTAGCCTTTAAAAGAAAAGCATAAAACAAAGTTAAGGGCTGTTGAGATGAGAATGCTTAGTTGGATGAATGGCTTGATACTTGGAGACAAAATGCGAAATGAATATATCTACGATAGGTTTGGTGTTGCTCCAGCTGTGGTCATTATTAGAGAGAGTTGGCTTGGATAGTTTCGTCATATTAAGCGTTGATAATCTAATGATCCGGTTTAAAAAATAGATATTTTTTATTTGACTTATGTCAAGAAAGGCAGAGGTCGCGCATATTATATATAAAAAAAAATCTTAATTCATTAAAATTAAATGAAAATATGACACTCAATAGGGAAGGGAGGAGAAAAATGACTCATGTAGCTGACCACACCTAGTGGGATAAAGGGTTCTTGTTTTTGTGTATATATATCATGGATTCCCTCTTTTATGAAAGTTTCATAAGAAAGTTGTTGTAATTATTGTCAGATTTTCTTTAAATGCAATTATTCTATCTGTTTAGGACATTGGGCTCGCAATATTTGTGAGTTCACAAATCTTGGTAAAGAAATGCGCAAGGAAGGTGATAGAATATGATGGATGTATTATCCAGACATTAACTATGCATCCTACATTTTGATTAGGGGCATAAACGAGTCCAACACGAGCGAGTTCAGGCTTAGCTCGTGTTCGACTCATTTATATTTTGAGCTCAAAAAGTGTGTTCGTGTTGGGCTCATTTGCTTAGCGAGCCGAACACAAGCCGTTCACGAACAAAGATTCGTTTTGACAACCTAATCACACAGCCAAAAAATGTTAAGGATTGGGGCAAGATTTAAAACATCATTTGAATCTAATTTAATAATTTTTATTCAATTTTCTTCATTAACACTTTTAATTGACTATAAATCTTTGTAGCCTTGTAGTCATTTAAAATTTTTTAAAATACTTCTCATTATCTCTCTCTCTCTCTCTCTCTCTCTCTATATATATATTTATTTATATCTGTATATATATATATGT
>NEWO01000295.1:342214-354714 GCA_003013225.1 Phalaenopsis aphrodite
ATATATATATATATATATATATATATATATATATATATATATATATATATATATATATATATATATATATATATATATATATATATATTTTATTGATAGTATTTCGAGTCAAAACGAGTTGAACAAGAACAAACAAATATTTTTTCGTGGTGTTCGTGTTCGGCTCGTTAACTTAGCGAACGAGCCGAAGAGGTTCTTAACGAGCCGAACACGAGCTATTCGCAAACAACGAGCCGTTTTGACCGCCCTAATTTTGATCCCCCTCCGACAGAGCGGAGGAGTTGATGTAACAGGAATAGGGGATGGGAAAGATTTCTTTGGATTCATGGTCCGAAATGGCTCGAAAGTTCCTCTCTCCGGTCTCTCTCTCCTTTTTATATTTGTATAACAAAATATAAGTTGTGTCGTATATATAAAATCTATCCACAATGACTTAATATTATATTTGTATAAGAAAATATAAGTTGTGTCGTATATATAAAATCTATCCACAACGACTTAATAAAGAAACTTATTCATGTGTTAGACGGCCCATAAATGAGGATGTGACATGTCAATCCTTGTTACTATTGGTTAGTTTGTCTTGACTTTTACATTTTCATAATTACGAGAATTGCAGAGGAGGCCAGAAAAGCTAGTGAGCATGATTGATTAGTTTATCAGATGGAATAGATAGACCAGTTCGACGAGCTAATTCACCAAGACAGTTCAACAAGTCAGCTCGGTAGCCAGTATAAGCTAGTCAATCGACGAGTGGGGTTGGCGGCATCTTTCGAACAGTTGGGTCAACCCATGCTCACGGGGCCTATTGAGTGCAAACTTTGGCCCATAATGCACTTTACTGTCATCTTGTAATGGCCTTAAGGCCTTTATCTATTGATTATAAAGGCCAATAAAAGAAAAAAATAGCTGCTTAGTGAGAGAAAAAAACAGTTAATCTCAAGCAGATTCAAAGTAATTCTAAGTGCAGTTTTTTTTCTTCAAACTCAAATCAGAGATATTTTTCATTGCTTCCCAAAAATTGCTGCAGGATGAAATGCAAGCATGGAGGAAAGAAATGGTTCGAGTCTAAAAGGTGAGAAAGGAAGATAGCATATACATGAAATCAACATTTTATCTTTTTTACAATAAGTGATGCCAATATCGTTCACTGGTAGCAACATTAGCTGAGATTGTTTTTTTTTTTTTTTTTGGGTGGGAATTTACATGCATACCACCCAATTCTTGTATAAAATTAGAATTTTAGGGGTAGATATGTAAATACATGAGAATTGAGGGGTTATTAGGATTTGGCTGCGACTAGTCGAAGCCAAATGCTAATTCATGATCTAAAGCATTTAAGCCTCTTCAGTCAAAGAAAAGGGGATTTTAAACTCATTGGATGAAGAACAAATGTCAGAGTAAAGAGATCCAAGAGCAAGTGAGCGAACAGAAGAGTGTGTTACGTTTAGTGGAGATCAGGTCCACTTGTAGAAATTAAATGCTTGCATGTAACCATTAAATGCTTGCACGCCACCATTAAATGTTTGCACGCCACCATTAAATGCTTGTACGCCACCATTAAATGCTTGCACGTCACCATTTAATGTCTGCACGCCACCATTAAATGCCTGCAGATGAAATTGGATAAAAAAGTGGCTGCTCTCCCCCCTCCGCAATTCTATATAAGGCGTTGGCTCACGACGAAGAAAATATGAATGGTAAGGTTCCAAGTTCTCCCTCCGTCTCTTTTGCGTTTTTTTGGCGGTGAGGACTTCATTCTTCCCTGTGGTTCGTTCTTTTTCGGTGGCTCACAGGTAATGAGGAGAGAGGAGGTCGAAGGAGAGGAGAGGGAAGAGAGGGAGATATTTCTTGTAATCGTCGAGGTGATCGACGGGTATATTCCTCAAAGAAATAAAATTATCCGCAACTTCGTGGACGTAGACAATTTGCTGAACCACGTAAATTTGTGCTCTTTTGATTTACGAATTTTTTTCTCATCTGAGCTTTCGCTTTATTGTCATCGCATTTTTTCATAACAGAGTGAAAATGAAGTTTTTTGAGTTTGTAAGCATGTTTGTAATTACAACATTTCAATTAGCAACATTTCAATCAGAGAAGGAAGACTAGTTGTAATATTCTTAAAGTATTAATGTGATTTTATGCTTTCAATATTCCATTTGTGGTATTTATTATCCATGAAATTAAACTTTTGCTGTGTTGTTAAAAACGACGACAATAAAACGAAAATTGGAATGAGAAATTCACAAGACATAAAACACAGTAGAAACACACAGATTTACGTGGTTCGAACGTCAATTGAGTTGCAAATGATATTATTAGCTCGAGAAATTGTACCGTCAAGCGCCTCGACATTTACAAGAAAGACTGTCTCTCTCTCTCTCTTCCTCTTTCTCTCCTCTCCTCTCTCTCTACTCGTGAACCATGCAAAGATAAAGAAAACCAGAGAAAGCTTGAGGCATGCGATCATTTCCCTGTAAAACCAACGCCCGAGAGAGATTACAAGGGGAGCTGTAACATGCCTATTTATTTATTTTATCATATTATTAGGCCCATTAAAGAATTAATCAAACAATTAACGAAACACATTAATTATTTCCTTTTCTCTTCTGCAACAAATCATAGATGGCGGGATTCATGCAAGGAAAGCTGTAGAAAATCTAGGGAAGGAATTAAGAGAAATTAATTTCGAGTGTCAAACCCAATTCGTTGTCAAACATGAGAAACTGTCAATTTGAACAGTGGACGGTTTTCCATATTCACAACATTGTTGTTTTTAAGCATGTTTAGTGAATAGAATTTGTATTCTATTTTGAATTGGTGATGTAAGACTGTGAAGCTAGTTTTTCTTGTGTGATTATAGTAGAATATATATATAAGGTGGTGTTTTAACCTTCAATACTTATTTTGCATTTAAATTGGCAAGCACGATAGGTAACACGTGATCATTTTTATTCAAAAGAATCCTTAGTGAAATAACTATTTTAAAACACTTTAACTTAAGATAATAGGAATATTGCTTTTAGTCTAGTGTAGTTCTTTAAGGAAAAATGACTTCTCGGGTTAATTACTCGATTTAGCGAACTAACCTGCATGATTTCCAAATCTTCTTAGATATCTTAGAGGGGATATGAAGGAGAATTGCTCGTAATGTTCACCTACTATTTGAATCACCAAATCAAACTTTTGTTCCAATAGAATCAATTTTGGGGAGTACTTTACAAGCATCAGAAACTTCATTGAAATCATTACCTTGTTAGCTTAGATGTTATTATTTTGAAAATTAAGATTAGTGACTTTTAAAAGCATCATAATTGATATAATCAAACTAGGTTCAAAATCAACAGACATAAAAGTTTCATCATGGAAATTCAGTCAATCCTTGTTGGATCCATACACAGATTATGATCCATATACTAATTAAACAACACGTATGTCATAATTGATATAATCAGGCTAGATTCAAACTCAACAGGCATGAAAGTTTCATCATGGGAGTTCAGTCAATCCATGTTGGATCGATAACACAGATTATGATCCATATACTAATTAAACAACACGTATGCCTGCGTAGTTCACCTGTGCTTCGTAGTATTTGATATGCATTAAGTTTTTGGCACCATTTTTGGGTAACAACATTAAAATTCCAATTTTTGAAAAATTATAGTTGAACTCTTAAGATATAGTTTTATATGTTTAATGCAAATATTTTGTTATATCCTATGTTAAAAAAATTCAATAATCCAAAAATATTTCATGTGCTTCTTGTTTTGCTGATATTTTAGTTCACCTGTATTACTACGTTTTCCTTATTGTTAGAATTAGAATCACATGTTTGCTTTCTATTCCACAACATAATTTGTTTAATTTTATTTCTCTAAGTGTTTGATTCAAAAGTCTGATATTTTAAGATCAATTTACTAGATTACTCTAGCTGTGTACGCAGACTGGAACTTAAAGGTTTTCAAAGTAAAAATCTTTTTTAAAGAAAACTATAAAATCTTTTCAAAGTAAAAATCTTTTCAAAGCAAATATTTTCAAAACTTAAATGTCTCTTCAAAATCTAATCATAATATCTTTTCAAGATATAATCTTTCCTAAATAATAATAAAATCTTATTTAAAACTAAAATTTTTCAAAACAATAACTCACAATAAAATCCTTTTAAAAAGCTAAACACAAAACAAAGCTTTTTTAAACAAAACTGAGATAAAACCTTTTTTTAAATATAATTTGAGCTTATTAAAAAATCAGATATATAATAAAAAAATAAGCCAAAACACAATTGTTTTTCTAAAGACTAAGGAAAACTCCTCTTGTAAGCTTACCAATTGTATAAATTCTCATACCAAAGTTATATGACTATGCAAAATACTCCTAAATGGTCAACTTATGCAAAGCATATATATATATATATATATATATATATATATATATATATATATATATATATATATATATATATATGTTTATTGCTTTGGCCCATGAATTAACATGTTCTAATTTAAGAACATGTGATAACTCTTAAATATTTAATTCTTGAAAAATTCCATGATTACTCATGTCTCACATTAGATTTTTTTTCACATGAGTAATAGTATCATTGTGTGAGAAAAAAGTATTTTATAAAATTATCATTTCATGTGTGAAAATTTTGAGGTAAGCATTTGAATGGAGCTTAAGTGTGAGAGTATAAATATGAAATGCTTGAATGAAACTTTTTTTTTAGCATGTAAGACTCATCATAGAGGAGTAAACCAGTCATTAGAAGTCAAAAATATGAAGGAAAATTAATTAAAGACACTAACATAGGATAGAAAACCAACTATTAAAACCTGAACCTAGAAAACCCCCTGATTTTTATAATTATCAATATATTAAGAGCTAAAATAAATCATGATTTAAATATCAAATCCCAAAGTAATTCTAAAATAGACCAACTTAAAGCACAGGAACCACCACTGGGTAGATCAAATGTGAATCCTCTGTTTGTCTCAGTCGATTGTCAAATTAGATTTTAAAAAATAATTTCTGATTTAATTCAATATAAATAATTTTTATTTGGAAAATAATATTTAAATTTTGAAAATATGAGACTAACAAGATCTCATACATTTTAATAGTTTAAATAGACGAGTACAACACTACAAATAATGCACCCATTCCAAAGAATAGGCACATTAATTGACAGCAAGCTCAATTAAATAAATTAAAATAATTCAAGACAACAGTTTGATTTGTGAACCTTTTATTTATGACCGACAAGTTCCCCTACCTAAAATAAGCATTAGATAGGGTTTATATTACTTAGGCTATTAAGTTCCCTAGAAGAGCAAGCTCATACAGTTAGTTATATCCTAAATGAATGAAGTCACATAAGAAAACACTCGATGATGATCAGAGGTATTTGTATTCAAGAATTCAACATTCAGGGTTTCAAGGTCGGACATGGAAAAAGTCAAATGAAAATGACTCAAGTAAGAACAATTATTTTCAGGAGTTAAAGGAGTAAAAAGTAAGGGATGTTACAGATCCGAGAAAAAACTCAGTGACTTCTCAAACTATCCTATTGTTTGGCTTCAATTTGAAAATGATCTTATTTGATGTTTTATCCTATCAATTTTATTATTTATGGCTTACACGTGCATGATACCCGGTCATGCAAGTAGCCTGAAAAGATAAGAGGATTTACGTCAGCTTGAACTACTTCATTGGCATCCTAAGAGAGTTAGGGCTTATATTGCACAAAAGGGTTGTGCAAAAAGCCTAATGATGGAGTAAGGATTTATGTAGCACTAGACAAATAAACTTAAAATTCTGTGGATTGTTATTTAAGTCTAAGGAATGATTTTGCTGAAGTATATCTACCTTGTTGTAGAAAATTGGTAGCTTTTTGAAGTCGACCTCCATCTGCTTGCGACTTGCTCCAAGCTCCTTATCGTAGTAGCAGCTCCAAGGTTTACATTCTGTGTTAATGTTTGTAATTTTTTGTTGGGTCAATTGATCTTATTTTTATTAAAGTTAAAGTATATGTTTGTTCATGTGTTATAATGATCCATCCTAAACAACCAGACTACTGTTCTATGTTCTAAAGGTCTGACAAGTATATGGGTAAGATACATGTAGGTAAAGCATGCTGTAAAAATGCAGCAAAGAAGAAAGAAACAGCTAAAACAATGCATACTTGGCCTCTGCTACTTCTACAAAAGGTTCATACAATAAACATAATATAGTGATGTGTAGGAAATTTGAACTAATACAAGGAATCGTAAGAAAATCTGTCATGAGAAAAACTTAAATAAATTGTAAGATAACACGAATCGAGTAAAACAAAACTCTTCATTGCATATAGAAGATAGATTTAACTATAAGAATTTGGTAAATGTGAGGGCTCAGAGCTGGTTGTGTGCTTTATAATCCCAACTTTGCATAGAAGTTACCAACCAAGCAAATCTAAGGAGGGAAATGCTTAGCCTCAATCAAAATGATTAACAAGCAGACCTTTATAGTACTTCATTGAAAATTCTTTAATTTTTCTTGCATGTAGAGTTTACTTAGCATCCAAAAGTAGTATTGTTGTAGGAAAAAAATATTTTTTTTATGTTATATACATGAAAATGTTTTGGCAAAATTGGATTATCCAAAATTTAATCTCTCTGATTGATCTTGAACTACCAACAACCCAAAAAAATTAGGGGCAACTTCTTAACACACATAAGAATTATCAACATTGCCCTTGCCACTCAGACTTCTGAAGTACACAAAACTGATGATCTATATGTGGCATCAAATTATCTCCAATTTCTCACAAGGGTTTGAATACCATATTCAAGACTTATACTCTTAAGCATAGGGTTTTATTGTAAGATAAGTAGTGATGGGGTTTCATTAAAGATTTACGTTAAAAGGGCCCCGAATAATATTTTGGCGGGTCCTTAGAAATTTCATATTTTTTTTGTTTAAGTTTGGTAATTGTTGTGTTTTGTGGATGATTTTATTCAATAAATTATAGTAATTCCAAATGTCCTCTAGAATATCCAAAATCTTTCAAGGCGGTCCAGAAGGTAAGTCCGAACGACCTTGAGATCTCTTGAATCATTCCAAGTTCAATTTTGACATTAATGTGTTGTTAATTGGATCATCCAAATTAGATCAATTTGTTAGATTATGCTCGATTTTCATGTTTCAGTTAACCAATGAGTATGACAAGTAGTCACTTCTTTAGTGTTATGTTTGAGGTTGATGTTGGTAGCTTAATCACTTAATGTAATTTTGTTCTCTTCTCAACTGGGCTTGAGCTAGTAGTGTTTTAGAAATGTTTATGATAAGTTATGTACTGTCTTTTCTAATCCCTTTAAATGATTTTAGATCAAGCCTAGCTAACTACCAAGCTCATAGATCTCTTAAGGATAAACTTGTAATTTTGAAAATAAGTTGTATGGAATTTGTTTGATCCTTATTAAAAGATTGAATTGTATTTAAGCATTGAATTAAGGATTTAAATAAGTGAATTATTGATTTCTTAACTTGTGCCCGCTTACACTTGAATCATCGAAATTCAATTATCTTTCAAACCTTCAATTCACCCTTGTGTTTCAATCATCTCAGAGGATTAATTATCATAAATATTACCCTTTGGTTTGACCTAAATTTTAATTAGAGTACAAAATTCCAAAATTACAATTTTACCCATATTACCATTAAATAGGGTAAAGAGGAAAAAAATACACTAGAAAGAGTTTAAATATTACAATAGATAAGTACAATCACTAGTCTAGAGCAATAACAAAAACAAATCTAAAGAGTAAAATAACAGTAGAACCAAAATAAAAAAAATAGTGTTTAGTACATCGGAAACATATAAATGAAAATACATCATTAACAACAACAATAGGAAAATAACATCTAACACATCCACATAAAAAAAGAATAAACTAATCCTCTTTATTCTCATCATTAGAACCCTCTTTTGCCAAATCTACCTCCATCCGTCTGCTATACTCATAAATATGGTAAACTGGACAAACCGGGAACTCTACTGAGTTGTCCCCACTAATCCATTAATTCCTTCTATACATCTCTACTTGAGTAGCAGGACAATAGATAAAATGCAAGCTAATAAGCAAGTAAAATAACACAAAACTGACTCTTGCCAATCATCATCATCTTCCTTTTATCCAGGTGACAAAAGGCTTAGCTTGGGGTGCTTCTCATTAGTTCTCCAGCACCAACACCTTTTAGTGATTGTTCGGTGAGATCTTGTTCCACAATCCTGTATTGCCCCTCTCTGATGATAAAACAACATTTTTTTTGATTCATGGATTTTTTTACTCTTATTTGTTCTTAGTTAATTTTTTTTTTGTATTTTTTCAATTATGTGACAATCCAGACTTCATGTATGGATTCTTAAGGTTTAGTCCTCAAAGTCTTTACTCATTCATATCTTGCAAGTCTTCTTTTGGTTTTTATCCTTTGTTGAGGGATTTTGACTTGGTGTCAGTGTCATTAGGTCTTAACTTTCAAGGTGTAACTTGATGACATATTTTATACATTTCTTGTGTGTGTTCACACACCCAGGGTCTTACTTATATCTGTAAGACCATATTTTCTATTGCACCTTGTAGGCATAGTTTTAATAAGTCAGTATATTTTTGGCAATACTTAGACAACCCTTGGTTTGACTTGCGATAATAATAGGAAAACTAGCACTACTTGTCAGCTCACGATAATGAATATGGTGACTTAGCCTATTATTCTCAAATCTCGTAGCCATTCCATGCATAGGCCTAATTGTGACAAGGTTTAGTTCATTCAGATTCTCAGGCTAAGGCTAGCTTGGTGACCATGTTAAGATCCCACAAGAGGACTCTTAGTCTTTGCACTTCAACATTTTTATGCATAGGAAACACCTTACAATTCATGTTTAGAAATTTGGCGAGGGTGTAGTTAGTGAATTTCATACAGAACTGTCACTCAATAAATTTTCTAGTTATTGTACATTATGTGGCTTTTAAATATTTTACCGAGTTTGAGAGTTATGCACTATTATATTAGGGCACAGTTTTACTTGCAGGATGTTATATCTAATGAGGAGGGACTTATTGCTTCTTTAAACTAATGCATTTTTTGCATATATTGTTTAGCTCTCCTCCCTCCGGTATAGCCTTTTATAAGTTTTGTGATGCTTTTATGTGTACAGATTGAGTCTTATTTTAAATTTTCTTCTTGTACTTTTAGAGTCACTTAGGAGACATTTTACTAGAAATAAGGTACGAGCATGAGTCTTGGAGCTTGGAGTAGGGACCATAGAGAGAGAGAACCAAAAGGTATTTGTTCGTGCATTATTCCTTAATTCTAGGTTGTACATTTGTTGTAAAGTTCTAAGATAGGAAATGTATGCATGGAGCCCAACTGTCTTTTTTATTATTTTAAATATACCCAGGTCAACAACACTATCCTCTTATTCTCTTATATTGAGTGTTTTCATTATTGTACTTTACAGGTGTTCACTTTTTATTATGCTTATGGTTTGTCTAGGTAAGTTCACAATTAGGTTGTTTAAGATAAAACATTTTGTTATAAAGGTTTAACTTTAAAGTATTTATCTTCATAAAATTTAAGATTAAAAAATTCAATAATTTAAAATCTTCACTTTTATTGTCTGTATTTATTTTTTCTGCAAGGCCTTCAACCTGGATTTAAAATGATTATAATTGTATGACTTTAGCCACCTCTTATCAATAAGGCCTCCACGATTAGGATGTCTTAGGTAATTGCATACATAGTACATAACCCAAAGAAAGTACCCATGCTTCCTAATCTGATTGGCCCAACATATTTAATACAATTAGATATCTCTCAAATGTGATATGAGGTGTTAAAAGTTTTCCTGATACAGATGGAATTGGAAACCCATTTCAGCGCAATTTACCTCTTTAGTTGAGTCGTTCATCTATCCATTTTTCTTTGTAGGTTTCGTGTTCATACCTTTGGTAGGAATAATCGACACACTATTTTTTTGGTCTAGATAGAGTCGTAGGAGCTTCTACATTTCTTTCCTCTGACTTTGGCTCTACAAACACTTCAAACAATGCAATATTTGGGTTGCTGATGAAGTGATCCACAACTAAGTAGATACAGTGTCCCAAAAATCTTGGAGGATGGGGCTAAGGAGCCTTGATCTAGATATCTCTAGCTTTTTCGATTTTTTTATGATCTACATGTTGATTTACTCCTTTGAGTGTGGTAGTTTCCTTTGTCGATTCTTTTGTAGGCTCGTTCCATAAGCCCTTTTAGCTCAAAGGTGTCTACTTGTCAAGTTACAATGATTCATTATCAGCTTGGTGGCCTAGTTCTTCCATGATGACTAGAGGATCTCCCCATTTCGGGCCATTTTAAACAAACACAATACTTTTTATCATAAGTTTTTCTAGTTATTTCCAAGAATGTACTTGACCATGATCATACATTGTTGAGGGAGGTTTCTTTAAATCTAGAACAAAAATTAATTTGATTTTTTTTTACTATGATTTGGTTATGAATGTTTTTTCTGTA
Source organism: Phalaenopsis aphrodite (assembly GCA_003013225.1). NCBI lineage: Eukaryota > Viridiplantae > Streptophyta > Magnoliopsida > Asparagales > Orchidaceae > Phalaenopsis > Phalaenopsis aphrodite. The sequence goes on from NEWO01000295.1 coordinate 352,769, forward strand.
GGATCTTTCTTGTATATTCTCTCAAGTCGAACATAGTCTGGTTTACTTTGAACCACTCTCTTCTCTAACTTATGTTACAAAAATATTTCTATACAAATTACTTTGAAGCTAATTTTTTTTTTATTTCTTCTTTGTATTTGTCCACCTTAAGTTTTTTTTTTCCGTCTTGAATGTTTACTTTTAAAAAGACTCAAAATATATTTTGAGTGTTTCTAAAACAACTCACCTTGCTACAAGAGAAGAAACATGTTTCAATTAACTTCACATTTCAAGACAACAAAAAATTTTCCATTACTTTATAAACGCAACCTTTATTTTAGTTTTTCATTTTAAATTATTTCTTCCATTGACACACACTTTAGTAGCATTTACATACATAACACACAACTCTTACATATTTACATTTCTAACACTTAAACATTCATATTTACTTACATAATTCCACCATCATCACATTTTTAAAAATGAAATACACTTTTTCATGTATAAAGTTATACCACCAAGGTGCTATAAGTATAAATATAAAAAACTAGCCGTTAGATATGTAAATAAATAACAATTGAGTGGCATGCATGTAAATCACATATGAATACCTTACATTCCCTGTGGGAACCAGGCCCACCCTCCCTCTTCTGCATTCTCCCTTTTGTTCATGCTGTAGTACTGAGTTGTGGCACTGCCCTTTGTGCTTCTCAAGGAGAAAGCGAAAAAACATTCCATCACTCACTTGCCTTTTTCTCATTGTGCAGAGAGCCATTGCCTTTATCTTTTCCTTCTGATGTGTGTGTCCCCTATTCCACTACATATTATTCTTCTGATTAATGTACTAGATTAAATAAATTTTTTATAATAATTATAGATTTTATTTTTCTATTTAGAGAATGTAAATCACTGAAAAATAACTTTGGTTAGTATTTTTAGGCTGATGAGTTAACAATTATGGCTTTATCATTGCACCAAATTTATGAAATTCTAACGAGCATATTCGGCTCGTTTATATTTTGAGCTCAAAAAGTGTGTTCGGCTCGAGCTCAAAAGTGTGTTTGTGGTTGGCTCGTTCGCTTAGCGAGCCGAACACCGGCCGTTCTCGAATAAAGAGTCAATTTGACAACTCTTATCAGGTAGTCATTAGATGTTAAAGATTGAGACAAGATTTAAAATATCATTTGAATCTAATTTAATAATTTTTATTCTATTTTCTTAATTAATACTTTTAATTGATTATAAATCTTTGTAGCCTTGTAGTCAATTAAAATTTTTAAAAATACTACTCATTAAATATATATATATATATATATATATATATATATATATATATATATATATATATATATATATATATATATATATATATATATATATATATATATATATATATATATATATATAATTGATTAGTAGTATTTTGAGCCAAAACGAGCCGAACACAAACGAATAAATATTTATTCGTGTTTGACTCGTTAACTTAGCGAACGAGCTGGACACGAGCTGTTCGCGAACAACATGCCAATTTAACAGCCCTACTAACAGATAAGATAAGGGTGAAAAAAATCACTGGCTACAATTAAAACCACAAAAGAAAATCCTTCGTTAAATTTGTTAAAAATAAATAAATAATTACATGGAATTTTTATGAATTTGTAGTGTGCTTATTGAGCAGTGAGACAAGACATGTCTAATTTGTTTTGAATAATTCCTTCATAAAAGAATTTGAAAAACTCTGATTGAAAGAGTTTTCATGAGGAAATTGTTTATATATTTTTACAAGATAACTAACAAATTATCACATGGAATTGTTTGAAACGTGTACTTGGAATTCTCACCTTCCTTTCGTCTTATATCACATCAACAAATTGTCCATGACTGAGATGAACAAGAATGCCAAAAAAGTTTGGTCCAAGGGACCACGGACCACATCTTAAACAGAACGACTAGATTGGATTTAG
>NEWO01000295.1:377248-390825 GCA_003013225.1 Phalaenopsis aphrodite
TTGGAGCGAAAAGGACCAAAATGTGGAGATTTGAACTAGGCCGCCAACGACGCCCTTGACGCCGCCGACGACGAGTTTTTCCAGAGGCTACAGGAAAAAATTCTCCATAAGTCCGCCGACGACGCCCTCGAGGCCACCGACGGCAAGCTCGACGGCTATGCCTACTCAAGCTTTGGATAAGGCCAAATTTTGAAGGGAAGCTTAAGCAACTCTTGGGAAAGCTCATCCACAACTTTAAAAGAAGATTTTAGCTGAAAATCTAGAGAGTCTAGAGAGTCTAGGAGGGGCTAGAGGTCTTGGACGTTAGAAAGGTTCCAATAGCGTGTAACAATTGTGAGGAATTCTTCGAGAGCTTATAAGAGTGGAGGGAAAGTGAGATCAATTTTTCAGAGTTTCCTTAAGAAAATTTTAACTCTCTTTTTCTTAGCTATGGGATTAAGGTTTAAATAAAATAGCTTGGAGTGGTTGGCATGGTCTCCATTTTGGGTGCAATGTGAAGCTTAGGTGGAGGACTTCAAGATGTTACACTCCAATCAGAGCTAAACACATTGGATGGGTGAAATTGGGTTTGAAATTTGGCTTGAGGCTCTCAGTTTTGGCTCTCTGATGACTAGGGTGGCTGGTTATGGCAGTGGAGGTAGCTAGGAGGTCAAGTGAACCAGAGGAATTTGTCACAACAATTAATTTGGACTGGTGATGGGTTTTGGCAAATATCTCTTTGGCTTAAGCAATTTAGTAAACAAATCCCTTGATTTAGGGGACCTTTGGTCCATGGCTCATCTAGGGTGGGTTAAGTTAGTCAACTTTGGTCACTAGTAGAAGTCTTACCTTGGTCAATTTGACATGGCTAGGTCAAATTTGGTGCATAGGTTCAATGTGGGTCTAAATGGACAAAAGTTGGGTTTGGGTTAGGCTAGCCATAACTTTGAGCCAAATTGGATGATCAAAATTGTGTAGATGATTGTAATGAAGATTTTGGTGAAGGACTGATATGATTTTGAGTCCAATTGGAGGTTCAATTTGAAGAATTTTGGAATTTTGGTCAATTTGGGCATGTTGGCCTAACTTGGGTCTAGATTGGGCTAAAGTTGGGATAAGTCCAAATTGATTATTTAGAATGTTCTATACGAACATTATGAAGAGTTTGCAACATAAATTGGGTGTCAATTTTAAGATTAGGGCAATCAATTTGGTGGAATTTGGATGTATGGCCAATTTGGGGCAAATTTGTGAATTTTTAGACTTGGGTTAAAATTGAATGCAATTGAGGCTTCATCAAGGCCAATTGAAGGTCAAGTTTGGTGTGTAGGATTGTTATAAAGAGTTTAGGATTCAAATTGGGGGGAAATTTGGGCCAAATTGATGGACATTTAAGGTGAATTTGGGGAAATTAGGCCTTTAAAGGCAATTTCGAGGTTTTGGTCAAAATGGTCAAATTGGGTTCAATTGAAGGGTCCAATTTAGTTTTGGAGACATTTGGAGTGATTTTGAAGGTTTGGGAAAATGTTGGGGTGCTAAGGGTATTTTTGTAATTTTGGCCATTTTGGGGGGGTATTTTGGTAAATTTGGAATTTTTGGGTAGTTTTGGGTAACTTGGGTATTTTGAAAAGGTTTAAAATGATTATTGAACAAATTTGAGTGGATTTGGAGATTTTGGAAATTTTGGCCAAATTTAGGGCTCCAAGGGTATCTAGGTAATTTGCGGGATTTTGGGGCAAAAGACCAAATTGGATATTTTTGGTAGAATTGGGGTGCCAAACACCCTATATGAGCCATGGACCAATAGAATCTCCATTTGAGTCCTCTATGTACTGGTCTTAGCCAAACTCAAGCCAGACTTAGTGGATTTAGGGGACCATCTACATGAGTCTCCCAAAAGATCAAGGGATCAAAGTCAACAAATAGTGGGTTTAGGGTTGTGAGTGATTGTGAGTGAGAGTGGGTTTAGTGAGGGAAAGTGAGTTCCTTAGCCCCAAGCCAGCACCTAGGGTTAACCCTAAGGTCAAATAGTCTTATAGGAACTCTCCTTGAGCTCCTGCATAATGACCCCACCTACTAAGTGCTAGAGGTTAAGACCAATATGTAGAGCTTTAAGTTGAGTAAAGAAAAGGGTAGAATTTCTAATGGTGAGAGTTCCTTTTCTAGTTTTCCAAGAATAGTCAACACGAAAGTTTTATGGTTATACCTTAGGCTACTAAAGAGGAAAAACTAAACCTCAACCAAAAGTTAGGTCAACAACCGTAACTCCCCCTTTTTTAATAACACAGTGAATAGGCCTAACTTAGGCACTATATCATATATGATAGATAATACCTGCATCAAACCACTTCAATATTTCCTTTTTTACTGCTTCTTTCATAATTGAATTTAGTATTGTTTGAGGATCTGCTCTGGGTTTATGGTTATCTTCCATTATAATCCTATACATACATATAGAAGAACTAATCTATTTTATATCTACTAAGCTCCATCCGAAAATTTTCTTATAATTTCTCTAAATATCCATTAATTTATTTTCTTGTGATTGAGTCAAATCTGAGGATATGATAACTGGTAATGTAGATGGCTTCCCTAAATAAATATACTTTAAGTGTGTGAGATGCTCCTTCATATCAAGTTTAGTGGCTTCCTCAACAAAGGAATAATAGGTTTATAACTTTTGTTGTATCTAAATTCTCAAAACTCTCCTGAACAAATTTCTTTTACAAAATTTCAATAAAGCTAATTAATCATGAAAGTCTAGAATTGTTTCATCATCTCAATCATGCTCTTCCTATTTATCTTCATAACTATCTCAAAAACGGATACTACTCAAATAATCAATTAAATCCATCTGAAAACATGTATCTTCATTTCCTTTAGAAGGATACTTCATAAATTAAAAAAAAAAAGAAAGTTATTTCCCGAACATTTACCCTCAGAGTTAATACACTTTTTTGCACATCTATCATAACTCATTCAATAGCTAGGAAATGTCTGCCTAAAATGAGGAGAATTTCTTTATTTTACTTCATATCTAAGATAATAAAATCCATAGGAAATAAAAATTTATCCACTTTAACTAAGACAACATCTATAAATTGTTTTATATAAGTGATTGATCGATCAGCTCACTGAAGAGCTACAGTAGTAGAAGACACTACTAAAAATCCTAACTATCTGAAGATAGACAATTGCATAAGGTTTATACATGCTCCAAGTTAACACAAAGCTTTTCCATAAAATCTTTCTCCAATTGCACAAATAATAGTAAAGCTCTGAGGATCCTTAAGTTTTTTAGGATGCTTTTTCTGAATGATAGCATTGCACTCATCTCTGAGTGCAACTATCTCATGTTTTCCAATCTTCCTCTTCTTTTTAAGAATGTCTTACATGAACTTTATATAATTGGGCATTTGTTCTAGTGCCTCAATAAAAGGAATATTAATAGTTAGCTTTTTAAATACTTCCAAAAACATTAAAAATTGTTGATCCAATTTTTGTTTTTGAAATCTTTAATGAAATGGATGTGGTGTTTTTTTTTTAAGTTAATCTTGGTTGGAGAGAGAGGTTTTTTCTAAGTATTTGGAAATATTTTTCCGCAGTTTTTTGGGTTTTACAGTCTCCTTTACAACTTTAACATCTTTTTGAACTACATCCTCTAATTATTTTCCACTCCTTAATTGGATAGATTTCACATGCTCAATATTCTTCTCCTTAGGATTAATCTTAGTGTTGCTAGTGAGAGTTTCTTGGGTAAGTGAGTTAGCAATCCATCTAAATTGATTCTCTATGTTCCTAATTGTTGCCTCTTGACATTGTAGTTGATTCCCCATCTACAATATAATTTCCTCCCAAGACGACTTTTTTCCTTAAATTATGGGTTAGTGTTAAATCTGGAAGCATAAAAAGGTTTATAGTTGGTGTTGTTGACCTCGGTTTGGATGAGGTCAAATTCTTCTTTTTAGGAACCCATGATCAAGCTTTAGGAATTTCTTATGGACTATCTTAGAGGACTAGTGAAATAATCCAAACCTCACATAGAAATTAAATATAAGTCTTGACTCCTTCTGTGAAGTCTCACCTGAGTGGTCAAAAGCAACCAAATGTCATTTGGGATGGCTAAAACCAACATGTGAAGACTCAAGAGTGAGTTCCTATAAGTTAAATCAGGCCTTAAGACAACCTTTAGTGGCTTAGGTTTGTTTTCACACACACTTACACACACTCAAACCCATTAAATCTCCCACATACCCCAAAACACTAAAATCACATACATTGGACCTACTTCCTTAACAATTTGGGGAGCTCATATGGGTTGTCCCAAGCCCTTAGTCTTTGGTTAAGATGGCTAAGACCGACTTTTGGAGACTCAAGAATGAGTCCTCATTTGGTGTATTATGATCCCAAGATGGCTAATCATGACATGCATGATCAACTTGCCAAATTTCCCTAAATTTTCTAAATGTCCCCGAAATTCTCCAAAATACCCAAGTTTTCAAACCCTCCAAATTCCAATACCAAATTCAAATTCAATTTCACCAAAAACCAAATTAAAACCTAAATTTTAATTCCAAACCCCAAACCCCCAATTTTGAGCCAAATGTTCAAATCCATACCAAAATTCCACCAAGTTCAAAAGTTCATCAAATTTGGCATGCACACCATTTCAAATATACCAAACCCAAAATCATTTTTCATGACAACTTCAAAGCCCTTCAAGCCCATTGTCCAAGCCCAAAATCAATTTTCCTTAACCCATCCTAAAAGCCAAAAAAATTAATCCCTTCATAAGAAAATTAAAAGCCCATAAATTGAGCCCAAATTTCAATTTCCGTTAAAGCCCACATGTCAAATTCTTTTTCATCATTCATTTAATCAAAATCATGCACCATGATACCCCACATCATGCATACATTTATAAACCCATCCTTTTTTTTGCGCATGGATTTCTCTCACCAAATTTTCAAAATCACCAAATACCTTCTCCATGAAAATTACACATGGCCTCGTGCATTTCATGAATCCACTCTTGGGGGCCATCCAAAAGCATCACATGGCTCATTTACCCCAAAGTGGCAAAAGGAAGTCCTTCTTTTACCTCCCACTAAACTGGCCTAACCAAAACCCTAATCCAACCAAATGAATGTTTCCCATGCCAAATCAATCACCCAAGCCCCTAGAAGTTGACCCAACAATTCCAACCACCTTGGACATGACCCCAAGCCATTTCCTTGGGGTTCAACACATGGTTAACCAAACCTAACACAAACCCATTGCCCACTTTGGAATTGCGTAGACCAAATTGACTTCACATCTCCCTAATTATGACCTCCCACAGTGTGGAGGTGACTTTTCTTAGCTGGTTGGCCGCCCCTAGCTGCCGGAAAACAATAAGCCCGTGAAGGCCCCCATGACCAAAACTCAAAATTTGAACTCTCTGAGGTGGCTCACTCCCATTAGATATCGGAGCCTCTCTTCCCTTCACATAAGCACCATTTTGGTCATTATGGCCAGCCCAATTGGCCACCCTTTCCTTGCCTATAAAAACACCACCACTTTATACGGCCAAATAGGGAGAGTGCATAAGACCTTAGCAAAGCCCTGCCAAATTGTTCCCAGATCTCCTCAAAACCTCACAAAGATCATACCCATCATTTTCAAACCCTCAAACCGACCACAAAACCTCAATTTCAAAGCTTAATTTTAAGGCATTTATCGGCCTTGGAATCAACCTTCACCAAACTCAAAATTAACCATCCCAAAAGCTTCACAACACTCCAAAACAACTTCCCCAATCAAAGCCCCATCATCTTGAGCCCTCTAATCTAGACCTAGACCATGCCCGAGCCACCAAGTGTCCCAAAGCATGCATAGACCTAAATAAAAATCAAATTAAAGCTTGGATGACATTCATGGACTCAAGGAAAAGGTCAAGAACAAACCCAATTGAGGCCTCACCTCTTGGGCAAAGGTATAACCTGAAACTTCTCATTTTTGGCTCAGTTTGGACCTTTATGAAGAATATTTACATTTTATGTGTACAAACCACACTTAATTTGGTTGAGTATCGAGCAGGGTTTGAACACGAATGATTCTCAAGTTAAGGCGATCAGGGATGACAAACGGATGTCGTCCGTTTCTGCGTGTATTGAAAGAGAAATCAGGATCGAGCTAGACGAGTGAACATAATGTGAACTGCGAGCAAGCACAGTAGGTGATGTGGAAAGTGCAACCAATTGGGGTGCGTCGCGTGGGAGTTCGGAGCTGCTGAGGATGACGGGGCACTGCATCAGATAACTAGAAATTAGTGTATTTTGGAAGTATTTCATTATAGAAACTTTAAAAATTGATATCTTAGTGTAGAAAAATAAAAAAAATAAAGTCAAAATACCTATGTGTTCAGTGAACAAAGGAGAATTTATTGAACCAAAATAAAAAATATTTATCAAATATTTTATTTTTAATTAATTAAAAACTCCAAAAGAAAAATTAATTCTAATTATTTAAACAATTGAATTTATATGCTAAAATATTTTTTATTAATTAGGTGAGGAAATGTATAATGTAATACAAAGGACAAATCATATAAATTTTAATTTAAACTTTATCATCAATAAAAATTCTCATGACATCAATTAGAAGCAAATTATTAATTAAAATAAAGTCATATGGTGAATAATATGATGAATTTATTCCTAGGATAATTTAGGAGAGAGAATATAAATAATAAAAATAATCAAAAAATAATAATTTACATATTTTGTTAATTTTATGCTTAAATAATGGGCTAATTTGTATGCCATGGATAATGTGACATTAACTCAACTAAATAAAGTCAACTTTAAGTCTTGTTGGTTAATTGGTAGGTTAATGTAAGTGATAAACTTAATTATCCAAAATAAATGTCATTGAATTTTAATTGACTAGAGATGAGTTTTGATTTTCAAATAAATGAGGTAAAATATGCAAAATTATAATCAATTGATTTTAAAGTTATTTTATAATTGTGAGAAAATATTTATTTAACATTTTAATAAGATTAATACACTAGTCTCTCCCCTCAATTATTCTTCTATTCCTTTAAGCTGAGTTTAATTTTAATCTTGAAATATATGTAATGAACTTATTAGCATCATCTATACTACTATACATAGGTTAGTTATCATCGAAGCACATAATGTTATAACTCTTTGGGGTTAACATTTGGATGATTACATGATTTGCAAACCTCAAAGGATGTTCATAACATAAGGCATTATCACTTAATTTCCATTAAAAAAAAAGCATACATGCATTGCTAAGAGTACTTGTAGAATATGGCAAGTGCTTACAAAAATTTTTAATCAAAATTTGGATGTAGATATTAGGGTTTAAGGAGTTGAAGCTAGTTGCGATGCTAGCCAAATTGACCGATAGTCCATAGTACAACTATTATAGTATGGCCTCAAAATTCAAAGGCAGAGCATCCAAGCATAAGTTCATGGAACATGCCAACGTGCATTCAAATGCATAGGAATATAATAAGGAAGATCAAGTGAAAAGGTGGATATCATTGCTAAGAAAGAATGTTCTCTACAAACGTCAGATTTTGGAGAAACCCTAACATCATATTGACAAATAGCCATATTGACTTTCATGAGTTTGCCATCTATTTAAACATAAAATTTAGAAAAGGGAGAAAAAGGCAAACCCATAGAAGGGTGCCTCCATCACTAATGCTTGCCCATCATTTCCATGTAGTCATCTCATTATGCATGTTAATGGATCTCGTAGTTGAGGTAATAAAAATCATATATATTTTTTGTGATAAAAGCCTAAGAAAATCAGACCTCACATGGGTGACCATAGTCTTAACACTAAGGATTGCAAGAAACTCAAAAAAACTATACAAGAATACATACAAGCCATAAAGTTGATTTTTTTATTTTGATTGATCTAGGTATATGATCCAAAAAAGAGCCAATCACTAAAGGAAGAAACGAGTTGATCTCTATTTTCATAACTCACGATGTTAGATTCTTACTTACAATCATAGCATGAAAGGAAGAAGCTACAAATCAAGCTAGCCTCCTCATACAACCAAGATCAGGGGAAGTGAATCCAACAACACCAGTGCAAGCCTAGTAATTGATGTAGACCCAATCATATTCGCTAAAGTCGATAAGTCATTAGCCTATAAGTCATTCCATTCTGCAATTGTAGTGATGACCTTAATCATCAACCAAACAAACTAAAAGGATATCGATCAACATAAGAAGTTTGGTCAACATAAATCCTTAAGAGCATATTTAAGAAAATGAAGATTGAGAAAATTTATCTATCCTAAAATATAGGCACCATATTTGAATTCTATATGGAAAGGAAATAAACAAAAATAATAAACACTCTACCAATTTCTTGGGGTAAGAAAAGTCCCATCTTTCTTTTGTTTTTGTATGCTCATTTTATCATAAAAGCTTTATTGCAATCTCTCCCGGCTTTCCACCACCATGTGAAACAATAACAAGAGATAAATAGCTTAAAACAGAAATTTAAGATAATGTACCACTTCATTTCTCTAGCAAAAAAATTGCCATATAACTGCAAGTAAAAAGGCGCCATTGTTTGCAGGCTTTCACACTCCACCCTAACGGTCTGATCTCAAAAGTTGCTGGTCAAAAAAGTAACGCATTTGTGAAAAAAGAAGAGAATTTGCTTCGAAAGAAGGTGAGATTGAAAAAGGAAATTTTTTGCATATATTTAAGCCAAAGAATCTATTGTTATAAAAAGGTGGAAAATCTCTACTAATGGCACTATGATCTCCTTTTATCTTGTTACTTTAGATGTGCATTATAAAATTAAATACCTGCTGTTCATTTTTTCTTCCCAACACCACCCTTATGTTCAAGTTATATCTCCACATAACAGTTTAACTTTGTAATGAATCATTGCACCAAAATTTTGATTGTGCAAATATGGAAAGAAAACACTACTTGAAAGCAATGAAAGTAGAAAAGCTCTGTTTAAACCGTTCAGGCAAGGTATAACTATGATGGCTTTCATAGGGATCATTGTTGCAAATCTGAACCATAGCCATTTTTTTAAAGCATTTGACTGAATATAAATTCAGCCATTTATTTTGTTTTCTCAGAAGTATGACAATAAGTAACCCTCGGCATTAACTACACTTTTGAAATTTGAGTTATACTTTAAAAATTGGCATCATTTGCCCTAAAACTTTTGCTAATCAAAGTGCTCAATAAATATTCAATTGAAAAGCATGATAGACTTTTGTACATCTCAATGTTTTCCAACTTTTTTCTATTCTCTTTTCTTAGAAAGATATTGTTTTTTAAGACATTCTGTGCCGAAAGATTTACAATGGAAAAATAGTGTCTTAATTTTTTAGCGTTGGATGAAGTTCAAGCACACACATAAAAAAGAAAAGCAACTCAAGACACCATAATATTTACTTCGAAAAATTTTAGAAGAGAAGAAAACAATGATACCTAGTTTAGTCGAAGTGATCAACTATATAATTATAAATACACAAGTCCACCCTTCTCCTAAATTAGAACAAATTGAACTACACATCTGACAATCACAGACGCACACTAGTATTTTAGCTATAATAGCAAAAATCGGGCTATGATAGATGTGCATATTGGCTATAATAGAAATAATTGGCCACGAAGACCGTAGTTGTCATGAAGGTAGTAGTTGATCATTAAGGTTATATTTGGAAGTTACAATAGAAGAAGTTAGCCACAGAGGTCGTAGCTGGAAGCTGTAGCAGGAGTAGTTGTCCACAAAAGTTGTAGTTGGTTGCTACAAGGCAATACTTGGTCATAAATGTTGTAGTTGGCAATTGCAGCACCAACAGTTGATCACAAAGACAATAGTTTGAAGTTGTAACAGCAGTAGTTGGCCGCAAAGGCCATATTTTGTTTGTTGCAATAACAATAGTAGTTGGCCATAAAAAGTGCAGTTGATGGCTGCAGTAGCAGTCATTAATCAGGGAGCACTTAACTTGGCTACAATGGTTGCAAGATGAGGTCTCTTGAGGCTAACGATTAGTGGGACCAGGAAGTGACGGTCAACGGTGGTTGATGGTGGCTGAAAAGCAATGGTCGATGGTGGTCAACAGCTATAAAGGTTGGTGATTCACCAGGTCTTCAATATAGATGTTAGACAGAGTAGATGTATTTGAAATTAAATAGTTGCAAATAACGGTCAATGACAGTTAGTGGTTGGTGGCAACAAATGTGTCATCAATAATTTTTTATCAAGCGAAAACCTTGATGCAATATTAAGATGTAATCTTACAAATTCAAAGTCAAGTTCATTTAGACCTTAATTTTAGCAAGTTTAAATGAACCATCTCAACAAAAGGAATCCAAATGATACAAAAATTTGTTTAACCCGGGTCCAATAAAGCCCAGATCAAGCCATCAGAGCATAATTTGAGGCTTTGAAATCAATAATTAAATGGTCAAATGAACTTAAAATTTAACATATTTTTTATCAAATTGAGCATCTCAATGAGATGACTCCAATGATCCCATGATTGTTAATTTTTTAGATTATTAAGTCATCAAATCATTGAAGGATCAGCTATGATCAACGAGGGGTTAACATGGGTTATCTGATCGGGTTGTTGTGGAAGTTATGCACTAAAAGACCAATTTGTCCCTTCTTAAAACGCTATAAATAGGCTCAGTGTCTTCTCATGACGGTGGGGGGTGTGTGGGGAAAGGTAAGTAGAGGAAATCTTTAGCTATACCTGAACTGAAAACCTGATAATAACTTCTAGCCTCCAAAACTACCAACCATCATCAATCATTACTAGTCGATCATCTTCCACCATCACCTGCCGCTGTTGACATCTGGATACCAGTGACCCCTACTTGCAAACATCATATTCCAAATATAGTGGTAACATATAACACTCGTATTGAGGATCTGATGATCACTATCGCTTCTGTGGCTACCATCCACTAAGCTTTGGGGCAAGTGTTTATGACCATCATAATGAAAATATGGTGTTTGTTCCTAACACATATTTTCATTTACATTGTATACTGAAAAGTGTTGTATCTGATGTAAAATAGTAATCTCATTCTCGAATAGGGAGAAAATAGTACACCATTATACTTATACATTTATAGTGGATTACTTTAACTAGGTAAAGCCCAGTGATTTTTTTCTCTCTATGGGTTTTTCCATGAAGAAATTTTTGGTGTCTCCTCCTGCTACTTTTCAATTATGTATGTATATGTTAGATTTTCATGCAATGCTAATATAATAGCTTATCACTTTATTGTTGTGAATTTTCGAGCACACCATTGTTTGATGCCATCTATAAGAAACAAAGGCTCATGAATAGAAGTCTTCACTTCTTCAATGGTTAATTAATATAATAAGCAAGCTTCTCACTCTAATAGTTGCCATTATATAATACAATATTGAAGTTCAAGAATCTAAGGCGTTACTTTTTTTCCTAATGATACACATCACCTAACTGGTGAAGGAATCTTCTATGAACATCTTGAAGGTCATGTACAAAGAAAGGAGGAGTTTCAAAATGTGATCCTACAAAATTTATTCTAGGCTTGATATCTGATGATATTACATAATAGATAGCCACGTTTACCATAAAATACACAATTTAAATGTACACATTTATCAACCCCTCCAAAGTCTGATGTTTTTTTCTCAGGAAGCTGATCTCCTAAAAACTACTAGCTCTGCATATCCATTAGTATAGTCAAACTTGATGAAAATAATTCCACTATGTGGAGAGAAATTAGCTCAAACTCATGTAATCCATGACAAGTTACAATGTTTAGTGCAAGAAGAATTCCCTCTAATGGATAATAATCACTTCTCTGCTCAACATGGTTCTCAAGTGATTTCTCTATTAGCTAAGAGTATTCTTTAACTCCCTATTTTAAAAAAGTATAAGAATTGAAGCATTGATTCTTAAGATGAGGCAGTTAACCCTCATGAAGACATGGATCATCTTAGAACCATTGTGCACATATAATGAGCTTATAACATACTCTTTTGTTAAGTTTTCCCTTCCACTTTTAAAGGAAAAACATGCATATGGCTTTACCAACTCCAAAATGGGAATAATTTATATTTTAGATGAGCTTGCTAAATTTTTTTTTGAGACATTCATTATAAATTAAGGGATTATCAAAGACCCTTTTCACCTTTTTAAGATTCAGTAAAGTGAGAGAGAGTTACTAAAGATTATTTTTGCAGCATTCTTTGATGATGGGGGAATACATCACTATAATTTGTAAAACTCATTCATGGCAACTTCTTGGGCATTATTGTAGTTATGTAGTTTTATTGTATTCCATTTAGTAAATTCTAGTATGGGCTATCCTTCACTACAACCTCAAAAGCTCTTTCATTATAATGTCCCAGGCAAGTTTGTGTTATTACTGTCTTCTTACATTTTATTCAAACATCAAGTCAATTAGAACACATTCAAAGTTAGGGGCTAACATTCACTGCAACTTTGAGTGGAAATCTGTGTCAGTGTCTTAGAAATAACCATAATAAATATTTCCTTGACATTCTAAATAATATTATAAGAAGTCCTTTTTCCCTAAATAATATTCCCAACAAACTCTATGCGTTGATGGAGCCTTTAAGAGTTACAAAGTTTAGGCTGGATTATTCCTTATTTTTCTTAAGAAATATATTTTGGAATATGTGTTTCTCCGGAAAACTCCTGCAAAAAATAAATGTCATAGATTTTGTAAGCATATCAAATGATTTATATACCTCAAAAACACATTCCCACCTTCTTGATTCTAAGTAAGACATTTACAATAGTCACCCATTTGAACACCCACCATCCTAGTTGATGATCTCAAAACTAGAACATCATACTTCTATTTCAATTTTCTTGGGTGGACATTACTCCGCTTGTGAAGTAGCATCTTTTTACCCATCAAAGACCATATCCTTATAATAAAGGAATTTCAAAATGAGATTCTTTAGTTCTTATGAAAGGCTCAACAATTGGCATGAATGTTAATTGGTAAAGCTTACTTAATATAAGATCAACCACTGATTTGAGATAACAAGTTAGAAACAGCTCTCTCAGTGGCCCCTCCTCATCCCAAAGTTCCTCTACAACCTTTTTAAGAAATTGAAGTCAATAAAATTATTGATTCCAAAAACATATCTCTGTCATCAAACTCTAAATCAGCTTGTCATGTAACTTTTAATAAAGTCATTATTAACTTAATGAAGAAATTATAAAGCTCGTTCAGTAGGAGCTTCTCAACTGCTTTAGAAGATTCAGAGGATAACACCCACCACTAGAGGGCAACAAATTTAAAAATTAAAAATTAAAAGTTTTTCAAACACCATTCTTGAGTATGGTTGCAACAATATTCCTAAAAAAAGAATGGTCCACCTTGATCTATGCTTCAAAATAAAGAAACATAATATTTTTTGGTACCTCATTTTGGGCCTAATCAGTTGTAGAGGGACTCAATTTGATCTCTTACAAGTTATAGTCATTGAGCAAGGCACTCTAAACAAATAGCTTAAGATAAGTCAAAAATTTTAGTGGATTTTATTTTTATCTC
>NEWO01000295.1:397612-412529 GCA_003013225.1 Phalaenopsis aphrodite
AAGGAATGTTATGGGGAACCACCTTTCCTGAAAGCATGCCTATATTTGATTAGTATAGAAACGAAATAAGAACAATATAACAATGCATTATAGCAATGTGATCTTCTACTTACGAGAAATGTGCAAAACAAAATCTTTCTTCAGCTTTTTCTAGTCATCTCAGAACCTTTTCATGGAGGCTGCATTAATGAATGCCTTTGCTGACAACCACCAATTTTTTTTTTTTTAGTTTTCTCTTTTGATCTCTTCGAATGCAATTGAGCAGATTCCTTCCTTGCTAATGCTTTCTTTTTTGCTTTTATCCTTTTTTGTAAATGACGAGATTATGACTGGATGCTTTTTTCTTAAATTGAAAAACTCTGTTTTCTGCATATACTGCTTTCTTTTGTGGTAAAGCAGCCAAATTTAGAAGATTAAATTTCTCTGAATCATGCCGGAGAAGAGCATTCCCTAACCGATGATGCAGACAAATTAAATTTGAATGTGGTGTTCTATTTGTATGATTGGCATCATGCTTGGGAGCTCATTGTTAAAGCTTTGTTGTTCTTTGAACTTTCTTGGTAGTACTTAGTAAATGTACAAGTTATGTTGTTTTATCTACAATAAAGTATCTTGATGAATTCCTATAAGCCATTCCAGAAGATACCCTGATCATAATTCACGTGTAACCATCAGGGATTTAAAAGCTAGAAGGGCGCATAAATTGAAGGGACTCTCTAAAAAGATGAAATTTTTTCGGCTCGCTAATTACTACTAACACGGTCATGCTTGTATAGTAAATAGTAATCTAAAAAATGAAGTTACTAGATTTAGAAGTTTCTTTGGTGAGTTGAAGAATGAAATGGCTGAATTGAGCGAGCAATGCCTATTGTTTCAAAGGCATGTGGAATCCTTTAACTAAATTAGTTTAAGGAATGTGGTGAGTCTATACTGAAATGGATTTTCTGAATAGGTCATATTCCGGTCGAGATCACATCAGATTGATAATTTAAATTCTTCATTTTCATCCATTGAATGTGTTTGTTATGTGTGTCGTTATATTTTGGCTATAATAAGTTGAGTGGTTTGTTTGTTTTGAATAAATGTAGTATTGAAAATGATTTCTTGAGTGAATGAGAGATTTGTTAGCCTCCTCAATTTGAATGATGATTTATGACTTTATTCATCTTATCTATTTTGGGTGCTACTTTCAAAATCAATTAGCTTATTTTTCTAGTTTGTCATCAACTTGAATGCATTATCTTCCCTATTTTTGGTGCTACTTTCAAAATCATTAAGTTTATTTTTCTAGTTTATCATAATTATTGCTTCATCTACATAAGGTTGTTCCCGTAGACTTCGAACCCATTCTTCACTTGCAAAAAAATAATCTTTATTTCATCTTTCTCCATATTTCCATTAGTTTTAACCAACAATTGCCACTACAATTGACACTACTTATAAAACGTTCAATGGAGGCAAAGCTATCAGGTAAGTCTAAACTATGGGACTATAAAAGGAATTGTGGATATACTATAAGCTTGGGTAAAGATAGATTTTTGGCTCTGGTCGATCTTCATCTCTCTATGTACTAGAATGAGAAATCAGATGAGAAGCATCCACTCACATATCAATTTGGTTAGTTTATTAGTTCACATTCTCTGGAATTTATGTAAAACATTAAAAAAAAAACATTGTCATGGTGATGTAAGTTCTCTTTCAATATTTTTCAAGAATAAACAAGTTTATAGAAATGATGGAAGACACCAACTATGAGGGACAAAGTGAGTTTGATGATGAGAGTCTTGGGAGTTCAATCAATTAGTAATTTTTCTTATGTCGCAAATCAATTTGTAATACTTGTAAATTTAACCAAAATTTACACCAAATTTCTATTAGGTTATTTATGAACTTAGAAAATTTTCTTAAGTGTATATTGTCATAAATTAATTGTATTTTAAAGTTACATAAATAATTTCTTCAAAACTTTAGCAAATAATAATAATATATGTACACTTAATAATGATAGCAATATAAAAATATTTTGGCTTTTAACAAATAATAATAATATATGTACACTTAATAAGACTTTAAAAGTTTTTTTGTGGATCAGTGATGTCACAACAATCAAATTCTTTGGCTTTTAAAATATTTATTTCTTAAATAAGAAAATCAACTAATTTATTAATTACATAATTTTTTAATTATACTCAATGTTTTGAAATTCAATTTAAAAAAATTAAAATAAAAAATTTATCAAATTTAAACCACTAAATCTTAAGAATATAAAGATATTGATAATATTGAAATTAAAATTAATTTTTTTTAACTATGAAATTAATTAATAAGTTTTAATGTATACAAATTTATTCAATATAACATTATGGAATGATTCTCTTGTGGTTTTTAACTCAATAAATTAATCTCATTATTTTTTAGGTTATATCTTATTTTCATTTTAGTTTTTCTCTTAAAAGTAATGAAATAATTAATAAATATTTCTAAATAATTTAATAATTCATAAAAAATTCTAAAATATACTTATAGACATCTTCTAGCATTAGAAAATAATTTAATGAAGTTTGGAGGATATTTTAACTCAAAATGAATTAGAAAACATAATAAAGCATATATTTTAACCAATATTTGAAAAGAAAAGTTTTAATTAAATTGAGATCATGAAAAATCATAATTAATTGAATATTCCTTACAAAAATCATTTTTCTTTGTCTTCATGTCATTCCGCCACTTTGAATGAAATGTAGATGTTGAGGATCTCCTATTGTATTGGTCCTTATGGTAAACATTTATATTTAGAAGAACCACATCAAATCTTAAAATGAAATTAAAATAATTATTCTTAAAATTTTAAAAAAATCATTAATAATCTAAATATATAAACTCAGACCATCCACTAGTAATATTTAAACTCAAAATGTTGAATTGCACTTCAAACTTTAAAGAGCAATACATACTTACTACACAACCTAATAGATAGATTTGTTGATTAGGGAACTAACCACCCAAGAAATAAGCTGGGATGATTATGATTGATTGTTTTATATATCTGGTAATGCAATGTGTTGATTTTTGTGATATTTGTCCATTAGAATGGATTGTAGGGTGATTTTTTACTTTCTAGACTATATGTTAGAGCAACACTTTAATAGTTCTAACACTATCTTTAATATTTGGACATGCTTAATGGGGACAAATACAAAAAAAAAAAAAACTAAATCTAAAAAAAATTGCTTTTAGGTGATTGTTATTTAATTTTATGCCCCTGGGCATGATCTAGTAGGACAAATGGCAAAATACCCACCTATGCTAGGTTATGTGTGTTGATTTACTTGCTTGATTGTGTTTGTGCTTGCTCATTTTTATCTTATAGGTTTGGTTAGGCTTTGTTTTATAAATGTAAATGTAATTTGAAACTTTAACTAGGTTTAGGACTTCTGGATTTAGGATAAGCGAGGATGGATCGTATTTCCTGGTGATGCATCGTGAAGCCTGAAGAACATGAACCATGAAGAACCATAAAAGAGCAAATTGAAAGGAGGTGAATCGAAGATAGGTGATAGAAAAAATCAACATGACATCTTTAGTTCTAGGATGGGCTAAATAATGTCAGAGTTTAGTTGGCCACTTTTTCATTTTTTTTTTAATGGTGTATAATAGCAGTTGATCCCATTGACATGTTTTCTTATGTTATTTTGATACTTTATGCTTTTGAGCTTATTTTATGGTGCGCACATGAACAATATTTTTATAAATTAATTTATTTATATTTATGGTTTTAAAAGCTTTCTATTATTTTAGGATCGTTGGATAATATTGATTTTCTATTCTATCTAATAACTCAAATTTAAGATTAAAAACCCAAACAAATCAAACATAAACAATGTATAAAATTATCAAAAGAATTCAATAGAAACCCCCAGATAAAACTAAACTATTTGCACTTGTATATCAATTCTTTCCTTCCTTCAACATTTTTATTTGTTACACATAAGGGAACATTTTTTATTGCCACCCTTTTTAAAAATGTCTACCTAAAATTTTTGTCATCCTAATTGGATTGTTTATGTATGCATACATGCATTAGTTGCACACATACATCCTTAAAGTATGAATAAAAATTTATTAAAACATGGAAACTAAATTGTTTTGCATTAATTATCTGCATATTATATAAGAGTTACTCAATGTATAAGTTTGATTCATATGTCCCATTGAACTTTTCTACTTTTAAATAATGATTATAATGATATATACGTGCATATGACTGAATCATGGTACGGAAGCATAAGTGGGTTTAATGGCTATCTTCTTGGGCAAGTTCATAAGTTCAAAAGATTCGGGCCAGATTTTTCTTATTGGATTAATTGAGTTCTTTAAGTCTCACTTAGTCTTCTAAAACTTGGTTCAAGTTATCTATCCATATTATTAGATCTAACATTTATTCATATTTGTTATGACATAAGCCCTCATCTCATATGAATTTTTATGGCATTTTATTATTGGAATATAAGTCTTAATTATCTAATAAAATAACATAAAAAATAAATATTAAATAGAATTCTCTCTAAATTAGAACGTCCAACCATAAGATACTATAAAATGTTATTAAGTCTCTTATTATTCATTGTTTCCTACTCTTTCTTTGGCTTCGTATCATAAATGTTACAAATTTTGTTACTCCTTTAATTAATTTTTAATGGTAGTAAATTTTATATTCTAAAATTAAAAATTATAGAACATAAGAGCCACTATTTTAATTAACACTTATCTTAAGAGTCATGCTCTTCTAGGATGTAATTAACTATAAGGGTTGTTCCTTTAGTAAACATAATCCTTAGAATACATAAATCATTTCTTACGTAAGCTAGGCAATAGCAAAATATTATGTTCATATAAACTCATAAATTTTAAATTATCCATTCAGTGATTATATCCAATAAAGAGTGATATTTCCACTTTTCAAGGTAGTATATTATTCTTATTGTTATAATTGAATGTCTAAATAAGAAATCTTTAAAATTTGTGGGGTTGATGTATACCTTAAATCACATACAATCATTCAATAATTTTTTATTAACTAGATAAAAACATGCAGTTCACTAAAATTCTAGAAAACTTATCTTGTCATTAATATAAATAAATAAATGATTCATCTAACCTTATGGGTGATTAGTCATGCTTACAAAAAGTAAAATAAAAAAATAAGGCTTAACATTGTTTTGAATACTTAAGAGCAAAGAATATAAAAAGGAAAGAACTCAATGGGAAGTCTTGTGAAATCTCATGTGTAATGTTCAACATCATCCCACTTTTGTTTTCTAAATCCTTCAAGAGTATATGGAAGATTTCTACTTTAGAAAAAACTAAAAGTGCTATTGCAAAAACCAAACTAAGCTTATCTAAATGTCTATGCTTTCATAACAGATACTTTAAAAAATATGAATACTTCAGTAGGCTCAAACAAAGGCAAAAAAATATTTTAAATTATGGTGAAAATTGGTCTTGGCATTTTACTGGTGCATTGCAACTTCAAATAGACTCTTAGGAGCTTACCTTTTCATTTACTGTAGTTGGATCGAGCACTGCATTCCTAAGACGGGTGCTTGGGTCTAGCAAATTTGCTTTTATCCTTCGATTTGTAGGGCCATAAATTGTGTGCTTTATATTCCAACTTTAAATAGAAGTCACCAACCAAGCAATTTAAGGAGGGACAATTTCTAGCCTCAATCAAAATGATTAATAAGTTAACTTTTAAAAGGATAACATCTAAAATTCTTTAATTTTTTATGAATGCGGAACTTAGCAGTCAAAAGTAGTAGTGTCATAGGAAAATTTTTTTTGTTATTTTACATTTATAGAAATATTTTGGTAAATTGGATAGTCTAAAAGTTAATCACTCTGATCAGACTAAAACTATGCAACTTAACAAAGCCAAAGGCAGCGCGACTTCTTACCGAGAGTTGGTGAATAGTGTCGTCCATCCTACCTCCCTTCTATGAAGGTCATCGAGGCAAGCGACACTCTTAACACACATAAACATTATCTTCATCGCCCTCACCACCTAGTCCTCCAACTTACACAAGCTTGATGATTCATATGTGACATAAAAAAATATTCTCAAGGGCCCACAAGGGTTTGAATACCATATCTAAGACTCATACCCTTGAGCATTGAGTTTTCTGTAAGATAAGTAGTGATGGTTTCATTAAATATTTAAGTTAAAAGGGTCCTGAATAATATCTTGGTGGGTCCCTAAGATTTTGAGGATGATTTTCTTCAACAAATTTATGTAAGCCTGTCCAAAATCTTATTAAGGTGTACGGGGAGTTACCCTAAACAGCTTTTGAATCTTCTGGACTATTTCAAATTCATTTAGTCTTACTATATTATTGAATTGATCAACTCTGGTTAAGTTAAAGTTTCACTTCAATGTCTTGAGTTATGCACAATTTTCATGTTTCAATTAACCCATGAGTAGGGCAAGTAGTCACTTCTTTAAATATATGTTTGAGGTTGATGTGGGTCAATCACTTAAAAAAATTTTGCTCTCCTCTAAATTGAACCTGAACTTATAGTGCTTAAAAATTTTTTATGATAAGTATGTTCTTTATTTTCTAATCCCTTTATATGATTCTAGACCAAGCCTAACTCCTACCAAGCTCTTAGATCTCTTAAGGATAAATTTGTAATCTTGAAAAAGTTTTATAAAATGTGTTTGTTTCTTATTAAAAGATTGAATTATGCTTAACCATTAGTTTGGGGCTTTAAATTAGTGAATTATTGATTTCCTAACATGTGCCCCTCACATTTGAATCATCCAAATTCAATTATCTTTCTAACCTCAATAATTTTGATAATTGCAATTTTTCCTTTTTGCAGAAAATGCCATGAATGAGTTGCCTATTTGTCCTTTATATTTCAATCACTTTAGTGGATTAATGATCATGAATATTACCCATTTACCCTTTGGTTTAACCTAAATTAAAATTAGAGTACAAAATTCCAAAATTACAATTGTACCCTTAGAGTTTCCTACCTCATAACTTTTTTAACTTAACTCAAATGACTTTAGAACTTTATTGGCCAGCCACTCATGGGTTAATTGAAACATCAGAGGAAAAATCATATTTTTCTGACTTTTATTTAATTTATTATAATTATTTTGGTTCAAAATTATAGATTTTCAATATTAATTAGTTTGATTAACCAAAACAATTTTGCTATCATAGAAAACTTTTATTGATTTCTTACCAGTTAGAGAACCATTCAGGATAATTTTCATGAATTTTTAATTATATTTTAATTTTTATGATTTTTAGTTAATTTTAATGAATAAATAAATATAAAAATTTTTTTTTGAAAATTAGTTTTTATATCTTCATTAATCTCTCTAACTTTAGAGAACTCAGTTAAATTTAGTTTATATTTTTGTGATTTTTCTTTGATTTTTTATAATTTCTTTAGTCAAAAAAATGAAAAAATACAGTTAACTACTTAAAAATACATTTTCTATTATTTTAAAAATTTGTAGAAGCATTTCTTTGTTGTCTTCTTCATCAAGGAGTGATTTGTGATATTTTGAGAGGTATTTACATTTTTGTTATTTTTAATTATTTTAATTATATAAAATTAGATAAAGACTTAAACAGTACATTTATTATTTTAAATTCAATTTTATTTTTCTAAAGTGTCTCTGGTCTCAAGGAGCAATCCAAGTTAAATTATTTAATTTTCTTATTTTTGTTTTTTATATATAATTATTTTAAGCTAAAATTACTATTTTCCTAGAAAATATATTTTTATATTAAAGGTAAACTTTATGAATTTGAAATTTTATGGGGCCATTAGGGTGGTTTCCTTTTTTCAAAGCTATTTTTGTGATTTTTTGAATAATATTTACACATTTTTAATTTTTGTTATTTTTTAAATATTAAAAATACTTAACTATACATTCCTTATTTTAAATGACATTTTTATTTTTCCTAAGATCCTCTGACCATAATGAACTCAACAAACTTGATTTCTTTTTTTTGTTTTTGTTTTTATTTTTCTTAATTTTTTTTAATTAAAGTAAAAGTGAAACTCCTAGAAAAATAGAGCTTTTGATGCTAGGGTGTCCTCTGACCTTAGAAAAATCAGGGAACATCCTTAGGGTCATTAGAAATAAACCCTCAAGGTTTCATTTAATGATGATTAATATTTAAAAATTTATGAATTAATTAAAATCTAGGGTTTTTAATTAATTTTAAATAAATTATTTAATAAATAATTTTAATTTTTTGTCCATTAAATTCTCCTCTGTTCATTGATTATAGATGTATTTTTATTTTATTTTTGTGATTTTCTACATTAAAATCTGAATTTTTAAAGTTAAATGCCATTTTTTGTATTTATTTAATTCAAAAAGCCCCCAATTACCTACTAATCCACGTCGGCGCAAACTCATCCAACTTTATCTCCTCCATTCATTAGATACACGCGTGGATGGATGACATCCGTTGATCCTCCCTGATCGCCCTAACCTAAGAGTTGTTTGCATTCTAACTCTATGATCTCGCTTGATACTCCACTAAATCACATGGTGTTTATTCCTACACCTTCATCTAAGTGAAACAAACACATTTATATGGCTAGATACATATGAAATGTAAATATTATTCACAAAGGTCCAAACAGAGTCAAAGATGAGAAGTTTTGGGTTATTCCTTTGCCCAAGATGTGAGGACTCAATTGGGTTTTTTCAAAAGCTTCGCCTCGAGTCAACAAACATCCTCCATGTGCCAATTTGAGCATTGGTTGAGTCTAATTATGATTTAGACCAATGGGTGGATCAGATCTAGGCTAGAGGGTTTGGGAACGTGGGCTTTTGATTGGGGAAGTAATTTTATGGTATTGGGGCTTTTGGAAGAGTTAATTTGGAGTTTGGTGGAGTTCGGTGGAATGAAAGAAAATGCCCTGAATTTCAGTGAAGAAATTAGGGTGTGGGTGAAGGGCTAGAAATGGTGTGGATGATTTTCTCAAAGTTGTAGGAAGGTTCGGGAGCAAGTTGATAGAGTTTCCTCAAGTTTTATGCATGTTTCCCATTTGTCCGTGAAGAGGTTGTGGTTTTATAGGTCAAGCATGGGGCTTCAATTTGGATGGTCAGGGAGTGGAAAGTGCTGCTTAGGTTGAGGGAATAAAAGGGCAACAATCCAATGGGAGTGAGCCATAGAGGATGAGTGAAATTTGGATTGTTAACCATTGTGGAGCTTCTCAACTTTAGGTTTTCCGACGACCAAGGTGGTTGGCTGTTAGCCTCACTTTTTGTTGAGGTCTAGACTTTTTTCCTTAGAAGTAGGATCTAGCTATAGGACTATCCTAGAGGACTATTAATGAAACCCTACCCTGTTAGAAATTGTAAACACTTCTTTACTTTTATTGAAGTTCCACATGTTTGATTTTGACCTCTAGCACTTCGTAGGATGAAACCAACATGGGGAGCTCAAGAGGAGTCACCATAAGACTGTCTAACTTTAAGGTTAGCTCAGGGTGGTGTGGTCTTGATCAGTCTTGCACACACATACTTGAAACCTTCACTTTCACTCACAACCTACAATCTTAAACCAAGCATGCTTAGCCTGATTCCCCTACTCTTTTAGAGACTCATGTAGGTGGTCCCCCAAATCCTTAGCCCTTGGATAGGATGGCTAGAAACAACACATGTAGTATCCAAGATAGGGATTACCTTGGTCTCATAGCGCCATAAGGGTAAATTTGTGATTAACAACCTCATTAAACCCCAATTTTACCTGAATTCCTAATTTTTGGCCTTTTAGCCCCAAATTTTTCCATGATTACCAAAATACTCCTAGAGTCTTAAAATTTTCAAAATGACCCAAATACTCAAATTCTATCAAAAAATCATCCCAAAACATTTTATACCACTCAAATTGCCCAAAAGGCACAAAATTTTCCAAAATTCCCAAAATAATCTTAAATTTGCAAAAATTACCAAAATGCCCCTCATGGCCCAAAAATTCCCAAAGCGTCTAAAATCATTCCAAACCTCTCCTAAATCAATCCTAACCACCCATTGGGCCTAATTTGACCAAATTGACTGATTTTGACAAAAATCCCAATTTTACCTCTAAATACCTAAAGTCTCCAAATCAACCTCAATTTCCACCAAATTGATTTCAAACTTTTTCAATTTTAAATCTAAATCAAATTTCATCATGTCCCATCCCAATTGAAACCAGATTTTAGGCCAATTGAGCCCATCTTCAAGCCCAAATTCCAAGCTTAATCCAAATGCCCAAAATTGTCCCTAAGCCAAAGTTCCACCAAATTGAACTCCCTAACCCATTCAATTTCACCAAATTCACTTCTTAACTCTTCATGACATTCCTCTAGACCAAATTTAGCTCTCTATTGGCCAAGACCCAAAAGAAAACCTAACCAAAATTCAATTCAAACCAAACCCCCTAATTTCGCCCAAAAATCTAAAACTCACCAAATTGAACCCCATAGCATCTCAATTTCCACCCAATTGACTTCCAAGGCCTTTTAAAAATCTTCTATATCAAATTTTCCAATAAACTGACCATGATACAAGCTCTAGCCAAGGCCAAACCCAAGTTCAATTCAAACCCCAAGTTTTGAACCCAAACCCCAACAAACCTTGTATCATTTTGGTCTAGCCCAAACTTGGCCACCACAGCCACAAGTTAGACCCTAAGGACCAGCCTACCCTAATGGTGCCATGGACCAGTGGTCCCTTGATTTGGGAGATTTCTTCCTAAAACTGGATAAATCAAGAGGATTCTTCCCACTATCCTTCCCAAGCCCCCCAAACCATCACAATTAAACTCTCCTGGCTTCCCTGACTTAGCTAGCCACTAGCCAAGCCCTAGTTGGTAGGTTTAGTGGCCAAAAAATTCCATGCCTGAGAGGTCCCAAAAGGATTAAACCCAAAATTGAGACTCTCTGATATGGCTCAACGTATTGGCCAATTGTTCTCCACATAAGCATCCTCTTTTACCCCCTGGCTTTCCCTGGTGGCAGCCATGGCTCCCTCTATAAATAATACCCCTCTCATGGCCAAATGGAGATCATCCAATTCCTTGGGGAGATTCTGCCAAAATCCTTCCAAAGCCTCTTCAAGCTTTCCTGAGTTCAATCCACCAATTTCCATTGTCAAAGCCACCCATTGAATCCATGACAATTTTCTATCATTCCACAAACCATCACTAAACTCCAAATTAACTCTCCCTTAAGCTTCCTCAAACCAAAAGAGAAAGTTCCTCATCAAAATCCCTCTCTCCCGAGCACTCTAACCCACTCCAAAATCAAAGCCGCACCACCCTTTGGTTGAAATCCTACTCAAACCTTATTCCAAAGCAAGGTGACACTTCGAGGAGGTTTGTTGGACTACAAAGAAGCTTCCACTCGCACTCAATTGAGGCCTCGCCTTTTGGGCAAAGGTATATTTCAAAATCTCTAATTTTAGCCTTAGTTTCATTGATTGTGAACTAGACTTGTATTTCATATGCATGTAACAGTATAAATAATTTCGCCTTGACTAGATAAAGCTATGGAATAAACCCCATGTGATTTGGTTGAGTATAGAGTGAGACCTTAGGTCTAGAAGTTTGATGGTTCTAGATCTAGAATAGATGGGGATGATGAACATATGCCATCCATTTCCGGGTATATTGATCAAACGACGGAGAAGGAGTCGGACGGGAGAATGGTTCATAAAGTGTGGGTCGGGTAGCAGCTGACACGGAAGGCAACAACAAATGGGAACACACCGCATGGAATTTTGGAGCTGTTAAGGATCTAGTCAGCGTCATGTGGATAAGTAGAAAAGCGGGCCCTTTCATTTATTTAAATTCATAAGCTTTAAAAATTCATAACTTGGTGTAAAAGATTCATAATAATAAAATAAAAATACCTTGTTGCTTAGTGAAAAGAGGAAAGATTTACAAAATAAAAATAAAAATTATTTACTATGTATTTTATGTTTAATTAATTAAATACTTCATAGAGTATTTTAATTATATTTAATAAAATATTAATCATCATGGCTTGAAATTTGGAGGGCTTATTTTGCATACTCTAATTTTTCTAAAGTTAAAGAACACCTCTAACCCTAAAATTCCTCATTTCCAGGTCTAGTTGCCTATTTTTGCTAGAAAAAATATATAAATTAAAATAAAAATCAGAAAAATATGAGATTTGTTTGGTAGGTTTCTTATGGTCAGATGACACTAGAAAAATATAAAATGAGTTTAAGTAATTATGTACATTATCATAGCTAATTAAGTCAACCATATGATGATTTGATTAGGAGAGTAGATGTTTTAGATTCAACTTATGTTAAGAAAGGCAGAGGTAGACCTTGGATGACTTGGACTTATTGTATAAAAAATGATCTTGATTTATTAAAATTAAATGACAATATGACACTAAATAGGACACAATGGAGAAAAAGGATTCATGTAGCAGACCCCACGTAGCCAGATTAAGGCTTTGTTGTTGTATCATAACTAATTAAGTCATTAAAACTCATAAAGATTTAAATAAATATAACATAATTCAAAACTTGAAAAAAAAGTTCCACACTGTAAATAATGATCATTTGAACCCTCTGTAAAAATTTGAAACCCATTTGAGATATATTTAATATCAAAGTCTATTTTTCAAGTAAAAATGGATTTTTTTAATAAAATAATTATAATAAATAAAATATAATTGTGAAAATTATGAAAATGATTTTGGGAGTTCCTTGTGATCAGGGGCACCTAAGAAAAATAAAATTAATAATAAAATAAATAGTACATTTTTTAGCTACTTTTTAAATTAAAAAATATGAAAATGCACAAAAAGTAATATTTTAAAATTTAAGGGTCTTCGATTACCTTCTATTTGTTATCTGTGTAAGAATCATGAAGAGTGCCTGGAACATTTATTTTTTCATTGCTCTTTTCCTATTACACTTTGGGATATGGTTTTCTCCTTGTTTGATTTTAATGGGAATTGACTGAACTGCACTTCTATTTTTGGTTTAATTGCTTAGTGGAAGAAGAATGGTAGTATCTATTTTTCTTCTATTCCAATAGTTTTCTTTTGGTATATCTAGTTGGCTAGGAATGAATGTAAACATGATGGTAAAGTGGTTTCTCCTTCTAATTTTTTTTATATTAAAGGCTTTATTTATAAAAAACTGAAATTTGGTAAGTTAACAGCTTCTCCTCATCATAGTGTCATGAACATGTTGCATAAGTTTCAGATTGCGCATGATAGGAAAGGTAAACCTGTTATTTAGTTGATTATGTGGAAAGCTTCTGCGCATTGTTACCTGAAACTTAATACTGATGGTAGTTGGACCTCAATCACAGCTGATATAGGTGGTATTTGCATATATTTTAGTGGACATTGTCTTTGCTAGTTTTCTGCTCCTGTTGTTGCCTCTAATTCGATTATTGCTAAAGCTGAAACTGTGATTACTGGTTTGGAGTTGGTTGTTAAATGTGGTTGGCATAATATTTATATTGAAATGGATTTTATAAACGTATGGCTTTATTGTTGCATGAAGAAGGATTATCCTTGGAACCTTATTCTTCAGTTAAAGAGAATTTTTGCTCTTATGAATTTTATACAGTTCCATTGGCTTTTAATACATCGTGAAGGTAATAAATGTGTGGATTAGACTGCAAAACATAGCTTAAAGTCACAAATTGGTACTTTTTCTAATCTAGTTTCGTTGGAGCTCTCTCTTCTGCTTAATGGGGATAAACTTAATATTCCATTTCTTTGTGTTACGAGTTGTTTTTCATGTATTTTGTGCGATTTGTAAGCAGCCAATGATTCTGTAGTTTTTTCTTTTTTGTGTGAGTTGTTTGGGTTGTGGTGGGGTTTGAGGAATTATTAGTCAACCCCTTGTATATTTAATTTCGTTGCAATAAATTGGAGCCGTACAATGCTCTTTACTAATAAAAACATCCAAAACAAAAACTTTTTTGTTGCTCCTATCAACGATGACCCTGCAAAAAATAGCTAAAATCATAGTTTTTTTCTAGGAAAGTTGTCTGAAGAAAATTAGTAACAAGAACTTTTTTCCTTCTCATTAACTTTGACTTGTTCTTTTTTTCCTCCTAAATTTTTACCTAAGCAGGCGAAGATAAAGATTCACCAATAGTTTTATGTTACTTTGGTCTTAAGATTTCAATAATTTTGGGACAACTTCTTTGTTAGTATATCTTTTAATTTTCTCCATATATTTAAGTTATCAGGACTATAATCAAGAAATTTAACTAGTATGTATTGAATTGGAGCAATCAATTCATTGCCTGCAATTAATTTGCAAACTCATTAAAATTATACTCTTATTTTCATCCTATATAACTTTTCTTGAATAGAAAATATTTGAACAACAAAATCTATACCTAATGGCATAAGAGTGAGTTAGGTCCACCTCGTCGACCAAAACAAAATGAGTCCAAAACAGGATGGCTAATAATAGTCATAAAGAAAAAACCAAACTTATTAAAGCATATAGCCTTATATCAAAATAATTCCAGTTGCCAAATAAATTTAACAGCTACATGTAGTACTCACCAAACACTTTACATTTGAAGTCAACAAAGCGATCCCCAATTGAAATTAGGGGTGTAAACGAACCGAACACGAACGAACAGTGCTCATGTTCGTGTTCGGTTCGTTTGAAATTTAGTTTGTTTGAAAATAGACTTGTGTTCGAAATTGTTCGTGAAAAGTCTGTTCGTGTTTGGTTCGTTTTTGTTCGAATTGTTCGAATTGTCGTAATGTTCGAAATGTTTGAAATATTTGAAAATTTTCAAATTTGTATATATTTTTTTAATTGTTAAATAGACAACAATTTAAATATTAATTCTCATATTCGTTTAAAAATTGA
>NEWO01000295.1:423384-441406 GCA_003013225.1 Phalaenopsis aphrodite
GTGAGTTTAAGTGTGAATTCTTCTCTAAAAAATGTTGGAGAGGAAGAGAAGTGAGAGATTTCTTCTTTCTGCATTTCCTAAGAGAGGCTACAAAGGATTTGCTTTGAGAAAGAGTTTCAGATAAGTGTTATTTATTTATTATTATTGTATGAACTTCCTTTTATATATGAAATTTGTGTTTTGTTGTATATTTCTCATGAAATATGAATAGTTTCCTTTATCTTTCTCCCTACTCCGAGATATGGTGAAATGAAGAGATAATTTGTATATGTCAATGTTAAAATTTAAAACAAATTGTGATGGTTTTTCAACTCTGCTCTTAATTTACTTTTTGATCTGGCCAATTGAATTGTTAAAATATGTTGTGAAATATATGATCCGTGAAATGGAGTATGAGTTCTACAACAGAGTGAGGATCACATTTAAGTCCTTGAAGGAGTATTTCGTTAATGGAATTCAGTATAAATAAATAGAGAAATATATTTTATTGGCTGTAAAATTGGAGATTTTTTAGGGTGACAGACTAAAACTCCTTAATTTAATCTTAGTGTTTAAAAACTAAAGCAAGAGTTAGCCTTCAAGAGAAAAGAAGTGGGGGAAGTGGTAGCTCTGGAGTGTGAGCTAGTATTAGCTAATGATTTTCTATAACACTGAATCAGGGTAGAGAATTAAAATTGCTTCTATTTGGCACAATAGCTATTTTTCATATAAGAAAATTTAATCACATAAAGATAGTTTAGTAGTTACTATTTTAAAACTTTGCATTTAAATTTTGCTAGTAGTTAATAATTTAGCTTTTATAGTATCTTAAACATTCGAAATTAATGAGAGTAATTTTGTTTTTAATTATGTGAATTTCCTAGTTAATTTATTATTTCAAATTTAAACATTTCTCGTGGGATTGATATTTGGGACTTAAATAGAAAGTCCTATATTACTTGATAACGATATGCATACTTACTTAGAATCCCAACATTAAGTGTTTAAAACTATTATTCATAAAATACCACATCAAGTTTTTGGCACCGTTATAAGGCGGAGTCAACTTTATAAATTTTACACAACTATATTTTCGGGATCATGTTTTTGGCGCCATTGTCGGGGAGGGTAACAGTAAATTAAATAGATTTTGTAAATTATGAAATTTAAAGATAAAAATATATAAAATATAAAATAAAAAAATTATTATAAAATAAAAAATCTGATATATATATATATATATAAGAAATTTTTCTTTACTTATTATATTTGTTTATGCGAAATATTGGATCTGAAGGTTTTGTACCTTACTATTCTGAATTAGAACGTACTACTTAAAAAATTCGAAAATAACAAAAAGAAATTAAAAATTTGAACAAAATGGAGAATAACTTAGATAATCAAATAAATGAAAATTGATAAAGACTTTTAAAAGATTATGCTAATCCAACGGTGGATGAACTTCTCTTAACTATTCAAAATCCTGATGTTGCTGCTAATTCATTTGAGCTTAAACCTGTTATTATCCAAATGGTACAAAATAATCAGTTTATAGGAACATTTAATGAAGATCCTAACTTACATCTTGGTAGTTTTCCTGAAATTTATGCTACTTTTAAATATGACGGAGTGTCTAATGATGTTGTTAGGCTTAGACTTTTTCCTTTTTCATTAAGGGATAAAGCTAAAGCTTGGTTAATATCATTAGTACTTGGATCTATCAAAACTTGGGGAGAACTATCACAAAAATTCTTGGCTAAATATTTTCTACCCTCGAAAATCATTGAGCTTAGAAATGATATTACATCTTTTTTGTCAATTTAAAAGGGAGTCAATTTATGAAGCCTGGGAAAGATTTGAAGATTTTCTTAGAAAATGTCCACACCATGATTTACCATATTAGTTAATAATTCAAACTTTTTATAATAGAATAGTGAGATCACTTATATCTATTATAGATGCTGCTGCGGGAGGATCACTAATGTTAAAACCTTTTGATGAAGCATACTCTTTAATAGAAGAAATGACTACTAACAATTTTCAATGACCCTCTGAACGGGTAAATCCTAAGAGAGTAGCTAGTATTCATGACTCTTATTCAATGTCTATTTTAGCATCTTAAATTATTGTTATATTGAAAAAGATTGATCAAATTGTAGTGAACTATTCTCATATCATTAGTATTAGAGGAAAATTTGTTAGGACAGATAATTGATTCTCAATCATCTTATGAAACTTTGAATGCTATTAATAATCAAATTAACAATCCCTATTCTAACTAATATAACCCTGGATGGAAAAATTACCCTAATTTTAGTTGGAATAATTATAACAATTCAATGAACCCCTCAGAAAATTTAAATAACAAAAGAAATCCTAATTATCGACCTTTTTATCCTCCTGAATTTAACTTTAACCCTAACCCACAAGTAAAGTAAAAGAAGTTGACGATGGAAGAGGTAATGTTGAACATAGGAAATTAAATACAAAAGCAAGGGGCTGCTACTAGAAATACAGAAAATCAATTAGGACATATTGCTACTGCACTTAGTAATAGATCTTCAAGAAATCTTACGATTACTGTGGAAGTTAATCCCAGAGATCAAAATAGTTATTCAATTTTGAAGTATAAAAGAAGTTGAAATAAGAATCCAAAGAAAACTGAAGTTGATGACGAGAAGGAAGAGATTAAAAGTGACCATAATGAAAAGGAACAAACACAAGTTCCCTTAGAAAAATCATTACCTCCATTTCCTCAACGATTAAAGCAGAAGAANAGTTTCCTTTATCTTTCTCCATACTCCGAGATATGGTGAAATGAAGAGATAATTTAGATGTGTCAATGTTAAAATTTAAAATAAATTGTGATGGTTTTTCAACTCTGCTCTTAATTTACTTTTCGATCTGGCCAATTGAATTGTTAAAATATGTTGTGAAACATATGATCCGGAAAATAGAGTATGAGTGCTACAACAGAGCGAGAATCACATTTAAGTCCATGAAGGAGTATTTCGTTCATGAAATTAAGTGCAAAAAATAGAGAAATATATTTTATTGGGTGTAGAATTGGAGATTTTTTAGGGTGACAGACTAAAACTCCTCAATTTGATCTTAGTGTTTAAAAATTAAAGCAAGAGTTAGCCATCAAGAGAAGGGAAGTGGGAGCTCTGAAGTGTGAGTCAGTATCCTCCTAGCCTAGCTACAGATTTCGGGACTAAACCTAAGATTAGCCAATGATTTTCTATAACACTGAATCAGGGTAGAGAATTAAAATTGCTCCTATTTGGCACAATAAAAATTTAAAATATTTATCTCATCTCATTTCACCAAAAACTCATTGTAGTGGAAAAATTGCTTTTTAATATAAGAAAACTTCATCACATAAACATACTTTAGTAGTTACTATTTTAAAACTTTATATTTAAATTCTTCTAGTAGTTAATAATTTAGCTTTTATAGTATCTTAAACATTCAAAATTAGTGACAGCAATTTTGTTTTTAAATCTGTAAATTTCCTAGTTAATTTATTATTTTAAATTTAAACCTTCCTCGTCGGATCGATATTTGGGACTTAAATAGAAAGTCTTATATTACCTGATAACGATACGTATACTTACGTAAAATCCCAACATTAAGTGTTTAACACTATTATTCATAAAATACCACATATAGTTTTTGGCACCATTATAAAGCGACGTCAACTTTATAAATTTTACACAGCGATATTTTCGGGATCAAGTTTTTGGCGCCGTTGCCTGGGAGGGTAAAGGTAAATTAAATAGATTTTGTAAATTAGGAAATTTAAAGATAAAAATATACAAAATATAAAATAAAAAAATTATTATAAAATCAAAAATCATATATATATAAGAGTATTTTAAAGAAAATTTTAAGAAATTTTTATTTACTTATTATATTTGTTTATGTGAAATATTGGATCTGAAGGTTCAGTACCTTACGATTCGGAATTAGAACGTACTATTAGCAAAATTTTGAAAACAACAAAAAAAAATTAAAAATTTGAACAAAATGGCGAATAACTTAGATAATCAAATAAATGAAAATCGATAAAGTCTCTTAAAAGATTATGCT
The DNA here is from genome assembly GCA_003013225.1 of Phalaenopsis aphrodite. Lineage (NCBI taxonomy): Eukaryota > Viridiplantae > Streptophyta > Magnoliopsida > Asparagales > Orchidaceae > Phalaenopsis > Phalaenopsis aphrodite. The sequence goes on from NEWO01000295.1 coordinate 427,456, forward strand.
AATTCAACAATAGATGAACTTCACTTAACTATTCAAAATTCCGATGTTGCTACTAATTCATTTGAGCTTAAGCCTGTTATTATCTAAATTGTACAAATTAATTAGTTTGTAGGAACACCTACTGAAGCTCCTAACTTACATCTTGCTAGTTTTCTTGAAATTTATGCTACTTTTAAATATGACGGTGTCTAATGATGTTGTTAGGCTTAGACTTTTTCCTTTTTCATTAAGGGATAAAGCTAAAGCTTGGTTAATATCATTAGCACTTGGATCTATTAGAACTTGAGGAGAACTATCACAAAAATTCTTGGCTAAATATTTTCCACCCTTAAAAACTGTTAAGCTTAGAAATGATATTACATCTTTTTGTCAGTTTAAAAGGGAATCAACATATGAAGCCTGGGAAAGATTTAAAGATCTTTTTAGAAAATGTCCACACCATGCTTTACCAGATTGGTTAATAATTCAAACTTTTTATAATGGATTAGTGGGATCACTTAGATCTATTATAGATGTTGTTGCGGGAGGATCACTAATGTCAAAACTTTTTGATGAAACATACTCTTTAATATAAGAAATAACTACTAACAATTTTCAATGACCCTCTGAATGGGTAAATCCTAAGAGACTAGCTAGTATTCATGACTCTGCTGTAATGTCTATTTTAGCATCTCAAATTATTGCTATATCAAAAAAGATTGATCGAATTGGAGTGAATTATTCTCAAATATCATTAGTATTAGAGAAAAATTTGCTAGGATAGATAATTGATACTCAATCATCTTATGAAACTTTGAATGTTATTAATAATCAATTAACAATCCCTATTTTAATTATTACAACCCTGAATGGAAAAATTACCCTAATTTTAGTTGGAATAATTATAACAATTCAATGAACCCCTCAGGAAATTTAAATAATAAAGGAAATCCTAATTATTGACCTTATTATCCTCCTGAATTTAACTTTAACCCTAACCCAGGAAAAGAAGTTGACGATGGAAGAGGTAATGTTGAATATAGGAAATCAAATACAAAAGCAAGGGGTTACTATTAGAAATATTGAAAATTAATTAGAACATATTGCTACTACACTTAGTAACAGACTTTCAGGAAATCTTTCGAGTACTGTGGAAGTTAATCCCAAAGATCAAAATTAAGGAGCAAATTAAAGCTATTCAATTCCGAAGTAGAAAAGAAGTTAGAATAAGAATCCAAAGAGAAACTGAAGTTGATGACGAGAAGGAAGAGATTGAAAGTGACCATAATGAAAATGAACAAACACAAGTTCCCTTAGAAAAACCATTACCTCTATTTCCTCAACGACTGAAGCAGAAGAAAAAAGACAAACAATTTGTAAAATTTTTGGAAATCCTTAAAAAATTAACAATAAACATTCCTCCATTGAGGCTTTGGACCAAAAGTAAAGTTATGTGAAATTTATGAAAGATATACTAAATAAAAAAAGGAAGTTTGCAGATCATGAGATTGTTGCACTTAGAGAAGAGTGTAGTCTTGTTATTCAAAAGAAGCTTTATGAAAAATTAAAAGATTCTGGTAGTTTTACTATACCTTGTGCAATTGGTGAAAAGTTTTATGAAAAAGCCTTATGTGATTTAGAAGCGAGTATCAATCTTATGCCTCTATCAACTTTTAAAGGTTTAGATTTAGGAGAGATTTCCCCTACTACTGTAACTCTTTAGTTAGCTAATCAATCAATAACTTATCCTAAAGGAGCTATAGAAGATGTATTAGTAAAAGTCGATAAATTTATTTTTCCTATAATCTTTATAGTATTAGATATGGAGGAAGANAACAAACACAAGTTCCCTTAGAAAAATCATTACCTCCATTTCCTCAACGATTAAAGCAGAAGAATAATGACAAACAATTTGCAAAATTTTTGGAAATCCTTAAAAAATTAACGATAAACATTTTTTCCATTGAGGCTTTGGAACAAATGCAAAGTTATGTGAAATTTAAGAAAGATATACTAAACAAGAAAAGGAAGTTTGCAGATCATGAGACCGTTGGATTTAATGAAGAGCGTAGCACTATTATTCAAAAGAAGCTTCATAAAAAATTAACAGATTCTAGTAGTTTTACTATACCTTGCCCAATTGGTGAAAAGTTTTATGGAAAAGCCTTATGTGATTTAGGAGCGAGTATCAATCTTATGCTTCTATCAATTTTTAAAGGTTTATATTTAGGAGAGATTTCCCCTACTACTGTAACTCTTTAATTAGCTAATCAATCAATAACTTATTGTAAAGGAGCTATAGAAGATATATTAGTAAAAGTGGATAAATTTATTTTTCCTATAGACTTTATTAGGTATGGAGGAAGATAAAGAGATCCCTATTATTTTGGGGAGACCATTTCTTGCAACATGGAGAGCTGTGATAGATGTGTAAAAAGGAGAATTAATAATGAGACTTAATGATCAAGAAATAACATTTAATATTGCAAAAGCTATGAAATATCCTGCTATAGAAAAAGACAATGAATGTTTTAGAATGGAAGTTACTGATTATCTAAGTAATAAGCAATTTAAGAAAGAGTTTGAAGAGAAATTAAGGCAAGAAGAATTTATTGAGAATGAGGATGAAATAAAAGAAGAAAATTTAGATTATATTCAGGACAAATTTGAAACTTTAGAATTGTTGGAACATGATAATAAAAATTTTATTCCTTTAAGTAGTAAACCACTTGAACTTGAACTGAAAGTATTACCTGCCATTTAAAATATGTGTTATTAGGAGATTCATCTACATTATCTGTTATTGTATCTTCTGAGTTAACTGAAATTCAAGAACAAAAATTAATAGAAATGTTAAAAAGATATAAAAAGGCTTTTGGATGGACTTTAGCAAATATTAAAGGAATTAGTCCTTCAATTTGTATGCACAAAATTTTATTAGATGAAAAATACTAACCTAAATCTGTTCCTCAAAGGAGATTAAACCCAATAATGAAAGAAGTTGTTAAAAAAGAAATTTTAAAATGGTTAGATACTTGAATTATATATCATATTTCAGACAGTGCTTGTGTAAGCCCAATTCACTATGTTCTAAAGAAAGGAGGAGTGACCTAAATGAGTTAATTCCAATAAGACAAGTTACCAATTAGCAAATTTGTATAGACTATAGAAAATTAAACATGACCACCACGAAAAATCACTTTTTTAACCTTTCTAGACCAAATGTTAGATAGATTGGCTGGAAACAAATATTACTACTTTTTAGATTGATATATTGTTTATCATCAAATTCTAATTGCTCCTGAAGATCAAGAGAAGACAACATTTACAAGCCCTTATGGAACATTTGTTTTTCGTAGAATGTCTTTTGGACTATGTAATGCACTTGCGATATTTCAAAGATGTATGTTCTTAATATTTAGAAATTTGATTGAACATGAAATTGAAGTATTTATCGGTGATTTCTCTGTGTTCGAGACTTCATTTGAATTATGTTTAAATAATTTAGAAAAAGTTTTGGAATTATGTGAAAAAATCAACCTAGTATTAAATTAGGAAAAATGTCAATTAATAGTTGCATGAGGAATTGTACTTGGGCATAAAATTTCTGAAAATGACATGGAAGTAGATCCTGCAAAATTTTATGTTATTGAAAAATTACCACCACTAACTACGTTCAGAGGGATCAGAAGTTTTCTAGGACATGCTGGTTTCTAAAGGAGTTACATAAAAAAAATTTCCAAAATAACCAAGTAATTATGCCAACTTTTAGAAAAATATACAAAATTTGATTTTAATGAGGAATGCATCAAAGCATTTGAATTATTGAAAGAGAAATTAATCACTGCACCTATAATAGTCCAACCTGATTGGGAGAAACAATTTGAAATAATGTGTGATGCTAGTGATTATGCTATAGGAGTTGTTTTAGGACAAAGGCACAACAAAGTTTTTAAAGTAATATATTATACTAGTAAAACTCTAAATGATGCTCAAATTAACTACACTACTACTGAAAGAGAGTTATTAGCTATTATTTATGTCTTTGATAATTTTAGACCTTACTTGATTGGAACTAAATGTGTAGTGCATACAGATCATTTTGCTATCAAATATTTAATGCAAAAGAATGATGTTAAACCAAGGTTAATTAGATGGATACTTCTATTGCAAGTGTTTGATTTAACTGTAGATGATAGAAATAGAAATGATAATCAAATAGCTGATCATTTTTTATACTAGAAAAAGAAATATTAACTAATTTTGCAAATAAAATTTTAGAAAATTTCTCTGATGAATAATTATATAATATTGATGAAATTAATACACCGTGGTATGTTGATATAGTAATCTATATTGTAAGTAATATTCTACAACTAGATATTAAGAATCAATAATTAAAGAAATTTATGTATGATTCAAAATTCTTTTTTTGGGATGACCCATATTTATATAAGTAATGTAAAAAAGCTAATTATTAGAAGGTGTGTGTCTTATGAAGAAACTCAACAAATAATTGAAAGATATCATGATTATGAATTTGGAGGACATTTTGGAACAAATAAAACTATATATAAAATTTTACAAGCTGGATTTTATTGACATTTTCTTTTTAGAGAAGTTAATGAATATATTAAAACATGTGATTGATGTCAGTGAGTAGGAAATATTTCTAGAAGAAATGAAATGGCTCTAAATTACACATTGGAAGTTGAAATTTTTAATGTGTGGGATTAGATTTTATGGGACTATTTATGCTTTCATTTGGGAACTTATATATATTACTTGCTATTGATTATATGTTAAATTGAAGTTGTTGTTGTATCTAAAGGTGATGCTTGAAGTGTTTCTAAATTTTTAAATAAAAATATTTTTACAAGATATGGAATGTCAAGAGTAATTATTACTGATGGAGGATCCCATTTTAGGAATAAGAGAATCAAAAAAATAATTAAAAAATATGATATTATACATAGATTCTCTACTGCTTATCATCCTCAGACTAGCGGTCTAGCAGAAATATCAAATCGTGAAATAAAATGAATTTTAGAAAAAACTGTAAATCCCTATAAATTGGATTGGTCTGCTAGATTAGATGTTGCATTATGGGCATACAAAACTGCTCATAAGTCTCCTATAGGAATGACTCATATAGGCTTACCTTTGGAAAAAGAAAAACATGTCACTTACCAGTAGAATTGGAGCATAAAGCATTTTGGGCTATTAAGAAATTTCATTTTAATCTAAAAGATGCTGGAGAGAAAAGAATATTGCAACTCAATGAACTTGAGGAGATTAGAAATGAAACATATGATAATGCAAAAATCTATAAAGAGATGTTGGCATTATTTTAGTTTGGGGAGTTGCCCGTCAGAAGCTGTCGGTCAGCGGAATCGAAATCTCGTTGCTCGCTTCGGAAGGACATTTTAATTTTTATATTGATAGTTTAGAAAAATATGAAATCAAACTGACCCCATATTTTTCATATCTTAAATGAAAGAGCACTATACCTCAAATCCTATAACTATCCCGAAGGATAAACACAAGACTTGAAGATGAGGCTCGATCAAATAAACTAAGAAATGTATGACATTCGTTTGGTCTACAAAACTGTTTTATTTACCAATAATTTCCCTTATTTAATATGAATAATTAAATAGGATTTATATTAAGTTGGGTTAGAACAAGCTTCCCATAAGGCCAAGCCCCTACAGTTAATTACATCTTAAATGACCGAAGTCACCTAAGAAAACTCTCGATAAAAATCAGGAATTATCATCTTCAAGGATTTCAAAAGGATAGTACTTTTCAACAAAATCTGATAAAGAGATGTGAAATGGGATTGGCTCAAATTTGGAGCATTTTATTTTTGGAATCCAAAGGAGGAAGATCTAAGGGATGTCATAGATTCAGAGGAAAACCTCGATGACTTCTCAGTCTATCATAATGTTTAGCTTCAGTTTTCAGGAGAAATATTTAGGTATTTCATCCTGCCAATTTTATTAATTTAGGGCTTACATTTGAGTGGAACAATCACACAAATAGCCTGGAAGATATGAGAATTTAGGTCGTGACGAACAACAACTTCAGAATCATAAGACGAGATAGGGCTTATATTGTAAAGCAGAGTTGTACAAAAACCTAAAGATAAGGTGAGTATTTATGTTGCATAAGCAAACAACCTCTAAATTCTATGGCTTGGTTGTTTAATTCTAAGGAAAGAAGTTGGTTTACATGGGGAAGACAGGTTTTACCATTGAAGATGGTCATGCTGCCCACCATGCTAGCTCCAAGCTCCTTGCGATAACGAGTTTAAGTTTTCTAGGGTGTCAAGTTATGATGTCAAATCAGATGTCCCTATGGTTGAAGTTCTTTAAATTTTATGGGGCATGTTAAACTTGATTAGAGCGACATATTGGTGTCAAGTTTTCTAGGTTAGGATCAAGAATTATTTTAAATTCTAGAGTATTTATTAACTATAAAATATTTTAAATGTAGAAAATCAAGTTTTATATTTTTATTAAATCTCTCTGATGGCAAGGAACCCAGAGAAATAAATTTCATATTTTTGTGATTTTTCTTGGAATTCTTAGAATTATTTTAGTGAAAATTCATTTTTAGCCTTTTAAAAAAAATTCAAGTTTCAAAATTTAATATTTTTACTTAGAAAGTCAGGAAAATATTTCAATTGTTCCTAAGTGCTTAGAAAACAATTTAGAATATTTCCATGAAATTTATTACTTTTGTGATTTTTATCATTTTTTAATTCTTTAAATATTAAAAATAGGCTTGAAAATGATATTTTTATTTTAATTTCAAATTCACTTTTAGAAAACTCCTCTGACCACAGAGAACACCAAAAACCAATTTTTATAACTTTTTGAGTTATATTTTAATTATTAAAAATCTTTTTGGTGCCAAAAATGTCATTTAACTTGAAAAATCAATTTGAGTTATTAAATGAGCTTTAAATGTTTTGAAATTTTTATGGGGAGTTCTCTACACTTTCAATCTTAGTAGAGATTAAAAATCAAGTCATTTAGATGTTTGTATTTCCCAAAATTAATTTTCTTTATCTTTTAGGGTTGGTGGAAATTAAGTGTGTTCTTAATGACTTAACCCATGAAATATTTTCCAAAGGGTTCTCTGGTCAATTAGAACCTTTCAAAATTTTCTTGGAATTTTCTAAGCAACATTCTAATTATTATGATTAATTTATGCAAATAATAGACATAATCTTGAAAAATATGGCTCTCTGTCTAGATATCTCCTCTGACTTTGAAAAAATCAGGGAATATTCCCTAAGACAGAGGCAACAGCATGTCAAAATTTCAAGTCATGGTGAAATGTCTATATGAATGGAGAATCAAAAGACTCAAAATAATTTTTAATTAACTAAAAATAAAATATGCTTCAAATGGACCTCAAATTATTTTTTATTTTACTTTTTTTTATTTTTCTACACCAAGAAATGGATTTTTGAAGGTAGGGTTATTTAAATAAATAAGAAAATCTTTATTTTTTTTATTTAAACAGCGCGGTGCCACCTCATCCTAGGCCTCTCCGAAGCTTTACGTGGCGCACTCCTGTTCGATGTCGCCATCCATGCCAGCAGCCATGCATCCCGCCTTTTCGAATCGTGCTCCCATACGGCGCAATTAGAGCCCTTTGTTTGATACACGTGCGATCCAACGACGCTCTGTCATCGTCCCCAATGGTCTAACCTGAGAACTGTCTATTTTCAAAGGTTAATATCTCTCTCATTTCTTAACCAAATTGAATGAATTTTTTTTTAAATGCTCTTCTTGATTAGTATAACATATCTATATGGCTAAGATGCCATGAAATCAACTCTAAACAAATGGAGAGTGAAAATAGGTTCGGGAAGAGGAGATCAATACCTTGGCTCTAAGAAGGGAAGCTTCAATCAGAGGTGTCTGACACATTTGTGGAGGTTCAAGGAGGCTAGGGATTTAGCCTCTTGCTTTAGTGAAAGGTCTAGTTATGAATTCGACGAAGCTCGATTTCAGGTGTTGGTCTAGAGCTATGTTAGGGTCTCTGTGGAAGGACAATTTGATGGGGTTTCTCCTTCTTTCAATGTGGTGAACGTGTGAGTGAATTTAATTTTAGTTTGATGGACTGTGGAGGTGTGGTGAGCTCTGTCCTAATTTTTTGCAGAAGTTTGAGCTCAAAATTGAGCTTCCACAGTGGGAACCAGTGGGGGAAAGTGGTTGGCTTGACCTGAGGAGGTCTCAAGAAGTCTCTAGGAGAAATTTAAAGGGGTTATCTGAGAAATTTTTCAGTACTACCTCCAAGTCCATGGAGGTGAGCTTTTTATAAAAATGGGCTTGGGGTGGCTGTCATGGTCAATTGGCGGGTGAAAATGCTTTCTTAGATGGAGGCAGATAGGCTCTAACATTTAATTTGGATGAGGTGGCCTCTAGGTTTGATTCCATGGGGATGGCTCACAGTTTTAGTGTTCTCCAGCCACTAGGGTCTGCCATCCAGGGTAGGGGAGGTGGCCAGAGGGCTCAGAGACCTTAGAAGAATATGTCATAGCAATTAACTGGGTTTGGGCTTTGTTTTGGCAAAACAAATCTTAAGCTTAAGCAATTTTTGAAACCAAATCCCTTAATTTAGGGGACCTTTGGTCCATGGGTAATCTTATGTGGTTCTATGGAGTTTAGACTAGTCACTAAGGTCCAACTAATGGCTGTTGAGTTACTAATTTGGTGGCTTTGGAGTGGTTAGGCTAACTTTAGTGCATGGGTCCAATGTGAGTTCAAATGACCAAAACTTGGGTTTGGGCTAGGCTAGCCATGACCTTGAGCCCAATTGATTGATTAACATTAAGATTTTTTTGTGAAGGATTGAAATGATTTTGAGTTCAATTATAGGGTCAATTTGGAGGATTTTTTTAATTTGGTCAATTTGGGCATGTTGGGCTAGACTTGGGTCTATATTGGGATAGGCTTGCAATTTGGACCAATTGAATGGTCCAAATGATCAAGGGATATGTTATAAATATTTTTCATGAAGGAATGGAATGGAAATTTTTGGGCTAAGGTAGTCAATTTGGTGGAATTTTGAGATATAGCCAATTTGGAGCAAATTTGGGGATTTTTGGATTTGGGTTGAAATTAAATAAAATTGAAGCTTCATCAAGGCCAATTGAATGTCAATTTTGATGTTTAGGAATGTTATGAAGTGTTTAGGATTCAAATTGAGGTCAATTGAGTAGGTTATAGGTTCAATTTGGTGAGATTAGGTCATGTGGCCAAAATTGGGGGTTTGATTTAGATCAAAACTGAGCTCAAATCATGGCCAATTGGACTTAGATTTGGTTTAAATTTTTCATATTAAAGGTGAATTTGAGTTTAGGAATGAAATTGAGAGAAATTGTGACCAAATTGATGGACATTAGAGGTAAATTTGGGAAAATTAGGCCTTTAAAGACAATTTTAGGGGTTTTGGTCAAAATAGTCAAAATGGCCAAATTGAGTCATGTTGTAGTTGAGAACAATGAAATTAGGAATATTTTGGAGGTTTCGGAAATTTTTGGAAATTTTTGGAATTTTGGAATTGTGGGCTAGGGGGGTATTTTGGTAATTTTGCAATTTTTAGTGATTTTGGATAATTTGGGTAATTTTAAAAGTTTTGAAATGACTTTCGATCAAATTTGGATATTTTGGGTAAATTTGAGAATTTTGGCCAAATTTAGAGTTTCAAGGGTACTTAGGTAATTTGGGGAAATTTAGGGGCAAAATGTCAAATTGGGTAGCTTTGGTAGAATTGGGGTGGTAATCACCATAAATAAACCATGGACCAATAAAAATCTCATTTGAGTCCTCAATGTGCTGGTCTTAGCTAAACCATAGCCTAGGGTCAGTGGGTTTAAGGGACCATCTACATGAGTCTCCAAAAGGATTTAGGGATCAAAGTCAAGAAAATTTTAGGTTTGTATTTGTGAGTGATTGTGAGTGAGGCGAGTACCTTAGATCTAGACCAACACCCAGGGTTAACCCTAAGGTCCAACAGTCCTATGAGAACTCTCCTTGAGCTCCCTCATAGTGATCCCACTTACTAAGTGCTAGAGGTTATGAACAATATGTAGAGCTTCAAGTTGAGTAAAGAATAGTTTAGAGTTTCTAATGGTGAGGGTTCCTTTTCTAGTTTTCTAAGAATAGTCAATAAGAAAATCCTATGGCTATACCTTAGGTTACTAAAGAGGAAGACTATACCTCAACAAAAAGTGAGGTCAACAAATGGACCCTCAATAGGTGCGTCGTTGGGCAAGCACACCGCGCGTATTGGCGTTGACCGACGAGATCAACAAAACCAATACAGACTCCTAAGTCAACAGACATAGAAGGAGTGTAGAACCTGGGTGATAGTTGTTTCTGCTGGGGAATATAGCAGGTAAATATTTGATCGAGATCAGTAGGTAGGAACTCTCGTTGGGGATTGGAGAGTGGGTTTTGAGTTTTCAAATTTCAGGTATTTATAAAAGATGGGAATCAGCGTGTAAGTGCTGACCCTGGGGTGGGATTTAAAATTTAGGTATAAATTTTAGAAGAGGGTTGGCAGTTAGGGACAGACCCCAAAAGGAAAGGAAATAGAAGTTAAAGACTGATCCCAGAATGAGAATTGAGAATTAAATGGTAGGAATCAGTCTCAAGAGAGAGCGTCGGAAGGTAAGGACCGACCTCAAAAGTAGTAAATCAGAAGTTAGGGACCAATTCGAAAATGAGAATTGAAAGGTAGGGATTAATCTCGAAAGAGAGTGTCGGAAGGTAAGGACCGACCTCAAAAGTAGTGAATCAGAAGTTAGGGACTGAATCGAAAATAAGGATTGAAAGGTAAGATCAGTCTCAAGAAAGAACCTCAAAAGTAGGGAATCAGAAGTTAAGGAATGAATCGAAAATGAGAGTTTAAAAGTAAGGATCAATCTCAAAAGAGAGTGTTGAAGGTAAGGACCAACCTAAAAGGTAGTGAATCATAAATTAAGGATTGACTCAAAAATGAGGATTGAAAGGTAAGATCAATCTCAAGAGAGAGTGTCGGAAGGTAAGGACTGATTCAAAAATGAGACTTGAAAGGTAGGGANGTAATTTGGGTAATTTTAAAAGTTTTGAAATGACTTTCGATCAAATTTGGATATTTTGGGTAAATTTGGGAATTTATGCCAAATTTAGAGTTTCAAGGGTACTTAGGTAATTTGGGGAAGTTTAGGGGCAAAAGGTCAAATTGGGTAGCTTTGGTAGAATTGGGGTAGTAACCACCATAAATAAACCATGGACCAATAGAAATCTCATTTGGGTCCTCAATGTGCTGGTCTTAGCTAAATCATAGCCTAGGGTCAGTGGGTTTAAGGGACCATCTACATGAGTCTCCCAAAGGATTAAGTGATCAAAGTCAAGAAAATTTTAGATTTGTATTTGTGAGTGATTGTGAGTGAGGCGAGTACCTTAGCTCTAGACCAACACCCAAGGTTAACCCTAAGGTCCAACAGTCCTATGGGAACTCTCCTTGAGCTCCCTCAAAGTGATCCCACTTACTAAGTGCTAGAGGTTATGACCAATATGTAGAGCTTCAAGTTGAGTAAAGAATAGTTTAGAGTTTCTAATGGTGAGCGTTCCTTTTCTAGTTTTCTAAGAATACTCAATAAGAAAGTCCTATGGCTAGACCTTAGGTTACTAAAGAGGAAGACTAAACCTCAACAAAAAGTGAGGTCAACAAATGAACCCCCAATAACTAATACAGACTCCTAAGTCAACAGACATAGAAGGAGTGTAGAACCTGAGTGACAGTTGTTTCTGCTGGGGAATATAGCAGGTGAATATTTGATCGAGATCAGTAGGTAGGAACTCTCGTTGGGGATTGGAGAGTGGGTTTTGAGTTTTCAAATTTTAGGTATTTATAGAAGATGGGAATCAGCGTGTAAGTGCTGACCCTGGGGTGGGATTTAAAATTTAGGTATAAATTTTAGAAGAGGGTTGGCAGTTAGGGACAAACCCTAAAAGGAAAAGAAATAGAAGTTAAAGACTGATCCCAGAATGAGAATTGAGAATTAAATGGTAGGAATCAGTCTCAAGAGAAAGCGTCGGAAGGTAAGGACCAACCTCAAAAGTAGTAAATCAGAAGTTAGGGACCAATTCAAAAATGAGAATTGAAAGGTAGGGATTAATCTCAAAAGAGAGTGTCGGAAGGTAAGGACCAACCTCAAAAGTAGTGAATCAGAAGTTAGGGACTGAATCGAAAATGAGGATTGAAAGGTAAGATCAATCTCAAGAAAGAACCTCAAAAGTAGCGAATCAGAAGTTAAGGAATGATTCGAAAATGAGAGTTTAAAGGTAAGGATCAATCTCAAAAGAGAGTGTTGAAGGTAAGGACCAACCTAAAAAGTAGTGAATCATAAATTAATGATTGATTCGAAAATGAGGATTGAAAGGTAAGATCAATCTCAAGAGAGAGTGTCGGAAGGTAAGGACTGACCTCAAAAGTAGTGATTCAAAAGTTAAGGACTGATTCAAAAAATGAGACTTGAAAGGTAGGGACAATCTCAAAAGAGAATGTCGGAAGGTAAGGACCGACCTCAAAAGTAGTGAATCAGAAATTAGGGACTGATTTGAAAATGAGGATTAAAAGGTAGTTATCAATCTCAAAAGAGAGTGTCTGAATGTAAGGNATGAGGATTGAAAGGTAGTGATCAATCTCAAAAGAGAGTATCGGAAGGTAAGGACCAACCTCAAAAGTAGTGAATCAGAAATTAGGGACTGATTTAAAAATGAAGATTGAAAGGTAGTGATCAATCTCAAAAGGGAGCGTCAGAAGGTATAGATCGACCTCAAAAGTAGTGAATCAGAAATTAGGGACTGATTCAAAAATGAGGATTAAAAGGTAGTGATCAATCTCAAAAGGGAGCGTCGGACGGTAAGGACCGACCTGAAAAATAGTGAATCAAAAGTTAGGGATTGATTCAAAAATGAGGATTGAAAGGTAAGATCAATCTCAAGAGAGAATGTCGAAAGGTAAGGACCAACCTCAAAAGTAGTGAATCAAAAGTTAAGGACTGATTCAAAAATGAGAGTTGAAAGGTAGGGATCAATCTCAAAAGATAGTGTCGGAAGGTAAGGACCGACCTCAAAAGTAGTGAATCAGAAATTAGGGACTGATTCAAAAATGAGAGTTTTACAGAGTTTGTAGTGTTTAATTCAAATACATGTGTCGTATGTAAAGGTTGACATTGTTGAAGAGGATTTGTGGAATATTGTGAGTTTTTGCGCAGAATGTGAAATTCTGTGGGGATGTGAAGAGAATTAGTGTAGATAAAGATTGTTGTGTTGCACGAGCAAAGAGTAAGAGACCTTAAAATCAAGAGAATCCACTCAACATATTTATTTTCTTTTCTTGTTGTTTTTATTTAATTTTTCAAAATATGTTTTCAAAAAAAAGTATGAAAGTGAGCAAAAACTTAAGGATATGCCTAATCAAAAATTTGCTTCACTGAACCTACCTAAAAGGAAAACCTAAATAAATTCCTGAACTTATATTTATGAATTAGATCTCTTACTAGTAGTGTTCTCATTAAGTTCCTATCATTTGAATATTCTAAGTGACTTAATATTATAACATATGGTCATTCTTGAAATGAATAGAAGACTAGAACTCTTAAACTTGATGACTAGATAATCTTGTAGCTACAAAGTTAATTTAATTACTTGAAATTTTTCTGAAAAATCTCACTATGGTATTTACATAGAGCAAACTTATAGTATTTCTGAATTAAAACTTTACTACAATAGATCATAACCTTTACATATTACTAAAATTACTTGAAGACAAGTAATAGTTAAGTTTGGGGGATTTTAATCAAAGGAAAATATGTTGAGATTTTCATACCTATTTTACAATATTTTTTATGATATTGCACTTTAAAGAAAGGTATTTTTTATGTTTTGTTGCAGGAATG
>NEWO01000295.1:453001-482589 GCA_003013225.1 Phalaenopsis aphrodite
GGGTATTTTGGTAATTTGGCAATTTTTTGGTGATTTTGGGTAATTTGGGTATTTTCAAATGGTTTGAAAAGACTTTTTAACAAATTTGGGTATTTTGGATAAATTTGGGAATTTTTTCCAAAACTAGGGTTTCAATGGTACTTAGGTAATTTGGGGAAGTTTGTGGGCAAAAAGACAAATTGGGTATCTTTGGTATAATTGGGGTGGTAACCACCTAAATAAACCATGGACTAATAGAAACCCCTTTTGGGTCCTCTATGTACTGATCTTAGCTAAACCCTAGCCTAGGGCCAGTGGGTTTAGGGGACCATCTACATGAGTCTCCCAAAGGATTTAGGGTTTAGGGTTTAGGGTTTAGGGTTTAGGGGACCATCTACATGAGTCTCCCAAAGGAGTATGGGATCAAAGTAAGGAAAATTTTGGGTTTGTATTTGTGAGTGATTGTGAGTGAGGCGAGTAACTTAGCTCTAGACCAACACCCAGGGTTAACCCTAAGCTCCAGCAGTCCTATGGGAACTCTCCTTGAGCTCCCTCATAGTGATCTCACCTACTAAGTGCTAGAGGTTATGATCAATATGTAGAACTTCAAGTTGAGTAAAGAATAGTTTAGAGTTTCTAATGGTGACGGTTCCTTTTCTAGTTTTCTAAGAATAGTCAATTGGAAAGTCCTATGGTTGGAGTTTAGGTTACTAAAGAGGAAGACTAGATCTCTACCAAAAATGAGGTCAACAAGAGAGAATGAAAATATGTCAAAGATTATTAAGGAGAAGTTTGAACCTGGACAAGAAGTTCTATTATATAATACAAGATTGAGATTATTTCTAGAAAAACTGAAATCTAGATGGTTAGGACCATTTAAAGTGATTAAAGACTATCATTATGGAACTGTTGTTATTAAAGATCGTAAAACTGGAAAAATATTTAAAGTTAATGGGCATCGATTGAAACATTATTATGAAAGACACATAAAGAAATTTTAATGTTAAATCAACCTAACTAAACAATTGTACTTCGGGCTGACGAAATTAAACCAAACACTTTGTGGGAGGCAACCCATATATAAATCTATATATCTATATATTGTTATTTTGTTTAATAAATTTATTTATGTATTAGGAAATAATAGTATTTTTGAGTCCTACACAATTTTATATATCATAAATTAAGACAAATATTGATATTGGAGGAAAATTTAGAATCAAATTGAACAAAAGAATTAAAAGACGTGAATTTGGCCTCTAACACCGACGATGCCCGACTAATAGACCATGACATCAACAGTGCCATCGGGAGTGTCGACGGCGTCTCAAGCAGTTTTGCACGTGTAGAGAAAATTCAGCAAACTTTGGCAAGATTTTGCTCCTCAATAACCACCAAGAGGTGTTTTTAAAGTCCTAAAATCTACCTTGGTTGTCCAGAAACTTCCTAATTTTGAATTCCATGGCTTCCAATTCTAGAAATATGTCAAGGTATAAAGTTTTCAACAGAATAAGGTTTATTAGTTTTGACGCGCAAAGATTATAAAGGAGAGTGGCTTTGTCAATCATGGATTAAGTAATCCAAGTTCACAGATTGAGAAAATCATAGTGTAAAGATGTTGTGAAGTTCTGTGCTACACTACCGCTATAGTTGTAGTACCGGTGGTAAAGGAGCTCTATGCTAACTTACATGGAATTACCCAAGGAGTTGTCTTCGTTTGAGGTAAGGTTGCACCGTTTACTCCAGCTGAAATTAATGATTTTTATATGATAGAAAACGTTCTAATCTATCATTATACAAATTTTATCCCAATAAGAAATATGATGCAAGATGTATATAATTTTTTATGGATAAAAATGATAATTGGGAAATCAAAGATGAGGGATACGTTAGTTTCTCTACTTCACTGCTTAATCCAATATCAAAATAAAGGCATTTCTTCATATATGCAAAATTACTCCCTAAGAGAAGTGTCATTTTAAACTATTGCATTCAAATGGAAAAACCATTGATGTGGGGTCGATTATTTTCAAATATGTTGTGGGTATTATTATGAATGGGCCAATATATGGACTGGGGCATCCTTCCACAATTTTCCTACTTTGAAGTCAATCTCAAGTTTCATATGAAAGTTGGGAGAAGTTTTTATTACCTTGGGAGCACATGATTCTTATTGATGAAAATTATATAGAGAATGGAAATGAAGCATTAGATGTTATTTTGGATCATTCATCACATGCTTCAACACCATTGATGCCACCAGCAATTGGAAGCACTATAACTTTGGAGAAAAAAAATGAAGAAAATAGAAAGAGAACTTTAGAGTATTACGAATGTAATATAAAATATTAACTACCTTTTTATCACTTAGATTGGAGGATGAAAGAGAACTTTGATCATACTGGGATAATTGAAGCAGGATTGGTGCAGATGTTTAAGAAAAATGGTTGGATCGATGAAAATTAGACTGATCAATTCCCATACCAACCTTTCTACAATTTGTATGCCCATTACCAGACTATTGGAGATATTAGAGGAGGAGAAAGTACTAAAGATGAGGCAGAATAATTAAAGAAACTCTCTAATTTAAAATACTTACGTTTTTAATGTAATTGTGTCGATTTGATTTACTTTAATTTTCTTTAGAACTCTATTGACTTTGATTGTGTATATTTTTGTGTCAGTGTTATAGTGTTGTGGCTTGATTTCGACGCTGAATTATAATTTAGTTTGCTTTAAGGATGTGGAAGTGTGATTAGAAAAATGTATTTGTAAAAAGTGTATTTTCTTATATAAAAGTTAGTTTGGTGTTGTTTGTGAAAATGCTTATTTGTAAATTATTTTTAGATGAAAATTAGTGTTCAAAAGACTAAATAGACTTTGGAGTAAATTGAAACAAAATTGAAATTTAAAAAAAATATGAATTTTTGCCCACTAGCGCCGACATGGGTGTCGATAGCGTCCTCGACCCAAACACCCTTAAAATTCTTGATTTGCATAGTAAATAGCCATTGAGTCACCTTCAACCTCCATTTTTGCACCTATGGCTTGCTATTGCTTAGATTTGAGGCGATTTTAAGGCAAACAAAGTTTGGATTTCATCTTCTGTAGGAAATAGCTACACTTTGAACTCAAAATTTTTTATTTTCACCAAGGATTTATCTTACATTGTCGAGATCCAAAATTTTGAGAAAATCCTTTGGTGAAGAACTATTACTTAGTAGATTTAATTTTAAAACATTCCACATTGTGATTTTCATATTTTTTGGGAATTTATTTTGATTTTATCAAATTTTCGTAGATTTACCGTGACATCTAGAATGAGCAAAGGAAAAAGAAAGGTAGATTTTGATGATCAAAGGTTTGACAACTACAAGGCCAACATTGCTTCAATGGTCTAATTACAATGAAGAAAGTGATTACGGATCGAGGATTTAAAAATTTGGGAGGAGAAGTTGAGAGATAATCAATGCTCGGCAGTTGGAGAATTTTTACTACTATACTGTCGAGATGATTATTTGTGTAGTGATGGAGTTCTATGCCAATTTCAAGGATACTTCTGAAGACTATGTGTTTGTTTGAGGGAAAATGGTGGAGTTTACTTCAAGGAAGATTAATTAATTTTATTAGTTATAAGATGTGTATAGCTGCCAGTACAAAACATTTTCTGCTACAAATGAGGTTGTGTATGAGGTTATTTCTTTTCTTACTGATGGAAGAGGAACCTGGAAGGTGAAGAATGGTGTTAAGGTAAACTTTCCTCTTTTATGTTAAATGTAGTATTTAAGGCCTGACACTATTTTATTTCTGGAAGAACGATACCAACAAATAATCACAGTGAGGTAACAGAGGATAGAGCCATCTTGAACTTATGTATCCAACAGGTGATGAGGATAGATGTAGGCTTTATTTTTTATAGGAACACTCTATTTATTGCTTTGGGAGAGATCACTGGTGGTTTAGCTCACCCTGCTCTGATCTTCACATTGTGTGAACATGCATGAATTGATTTTAGAGCATATGAGGAGAGGATTGAACCTCTAAAACCTAATGGGCCTGCCAATATAAAGACTGATGAATCTCATGTTGGATGGAGATCTGGAAGTAGGACCATGGATATTCCTTCTACTTCAAATACTTTTAGTACCCCTACTATCCAGAAACTTATGGAGTATATGATGATCCAACAGGGAGATATCTTGAGAATGGATAGTATAATGGAAAATATGGAGGCCAGAAATGCTCACAATGATGATTTAATAAGACAGAAGTTCGAGTATGATGCTGCTTATGATGATGCAATGGACAGATATATGAGGGGTGATCACTCAGTTCAGTTTCCTACACACCCTATTTTTACTCCATATGAGCAGCAAAATTTGAATGTGGAAGAAGAAGAAGAAGAAGACGATGATTGGTGATGTGTTTGTTAGATTTTTTTTAATTTATGTTTAGTTTTACTTTATTGTTGAGACTGTTTGTTTGTAGACTCTGATACTTTATTTTAATTGTATGTTGTGTTTTGAACAATAGATTTAGGAAACTGTTGGAAGTTGTTAGTTTTTAATATTTTTTTGGATGTATTTGTAGTTAACTCTTTCTCAACAAATTTTTATATGTATTATGTGTTATTTAATGTTTAAGTCTTGTAGCTTTTAATATTAGCGCCTGCAGTATTTTAGAGTTAGGTTTTAAATCAGAACCTTCAACATGTATGTCTTTTCTTTATGTATTAAATGTTTTCTTTCAACCTTTATTTTTCAACTTTTCATGCAAAATCTTTTAAAAAGTTAAGTTTGGAGGGGAAGAAAAATTCATTTTTAAAGAAAAGAAGCTTAATTTTATTTGTCCTTAATTAGCTATATTTTTAAAATATTTTAAAATTTAACATAACCTTTGGTATTAGAGGATAACTTTAGATAACTATTTCTATGTTTCTAAATATATAGTAAACTTAAGTAAAAAATTTTAAATAATAAAGGTTAATTTTAGAGAGTAAGATATTTGGTATTATAGAATAAGACTATGTTTTTTTTATTTTAAGTAAAAGAATTTGTATTTTTGAAGTATTAAAAATCTTTGAGATACATGTAAGAAGAAAAGAAAAAAACTTTATGAAAAATCTTTAAATCTAATAAAAATTTATAAAGTGAAGTAATGTGAAAAGTTTTTAACCTTAAGAAAAGGATAGTGAAGTTCAAAATCTTTAAAGGCTATCCAGATATAGTAATCCTCACATTAAAAAGGAAGGAAAGAAAAAGAAAAGAGAAAAAAAAGAAAAGAAAAAGGATTGAAAATGATCCTGAAAAAAAAAGAAAAGAGAAAAGAAAAAAGAAAAAGAAAAGAAAAGAAAAGATGTGAGGAGATGCTTGAGGAGATGCCTAATAAAAACTGGGCTTCACTTGAATCATCTTAAAGAAGAAGGCTTGACTACATTTTCTAAACTTATATTTCAGTATGAGCATATTTACTAGTAAAGTTTCATGAAATTATTTTTCATATGGATATTCTAAGTGGCTTTAATATGAATAATTTGTAATTTTCCTTGAAAAGAATAGAGAATCAGAAATCTTAAACTTGACTGCTAGATATTATTATACCTTTAGTATTAACTGGAGTTATTTTGAATTTTTCTTAAGTTATATTATTGTATTTAGTGGACTTAAATATAAAAATCTAGAAGTTAAAATCTTTTCCATGAGTTATATTTCTATGTAGTAAAGGGGTTACTTGATGACAAGTAATATTTAAGTTTGGGGATTTTGATACACCAAAAATATATACATTTTTATACCCATATTCTATACTCATTTTTTGTGATATTGTACTTTAATGGAAGATATTTTTTTATGTTTTATTGCAGGTTATTGATTTTTATGACTTGGAGCAAAATGAAGCAAAAAGGATGAAATTAGGAGTCAAAATGGAGAATTTAAAAAATTGTTCAGCGCCGACGGTGCCGTTTGGCTGAGAAGATGGCCAAAATTAAATGGTCTTTGGCGCCGACGGCACCAGTGTTGGTGCAAGCCCTGTTTTCTAGAAGATTCGACAAATTTGGACGTTATGAAGAGTTTTTAGATGCACCTATTGGAGAACCGACCCTAGGCTCTATTAAGAGCCAAAATTGATAAAAAAAAAAAGAGGTCATCCTTTGTCTCTCTCAGCCATCCATCGCCCCTTCCTGCCACTTTACATCATTCCACGCCATTCCACACCATTAGTTAATTATTTTCTTTATAGTTTTGAGTTTTTTGGTGAGTTTAAGTGAGAATTCTTCTCTAATAAGTGTTCGAGAGGAAGAGAAGTGAGAGATTTCTACTTCTTGCATTTCTAAGAGAGGCTACAAGGGATTTACTTTGAGAAAGAGTTTCAGATAAGTGTTATTTTTTTATTATTGTTGTATGAACTTCCTTTTATATATAAAATTTGTGTTTTATTGTATCTTTCTCACGTAATCTGAGTAGTTTCTTTTATCTTTCTCCCTACTCTGAGAAATGGTGAAATGAAGAGATAATTTGGATGTGTCAATGTTAAAATTTAAAATAAATTGTGATGGTTTTTCAACTCCGCTCTTAATTTACTTTTTGATCTGACTAATTGAATTGTTAAAATATGTTGTGAAACATATGATCTGGGAAATGGAGTTTGAGTTCTACAACAGAGTGAGAATCACATTTAAGTCCATGAAGGAGTATTTCGTTCATGGAATTAGATGCAAATAAATAGGGAAATATACTCCTAGCCAAGCCACAGACTAAAAATCCTCAATTTAATTTTAGTGTTTAAAAACTAAAGCGAGAATTAGCCTTCAGGGGAAGGGAAGTAGGAGCTCTGGAGTGGGAGCCAGTATCCTCCTAGCCTAGCCACAAATTTAGTGACTAAACCTAAGATTAACCAATGATTTTCTATAACACTAAATCAGGGTGGAGAATTAAAATTGCTCCTATTTGGCACAATACAAATTTAAACCATTTATCTCATCTCATTTCACTAAAAACTCTTTATAGTGGGAAAGATGTTTTTTCATATAAGAAAACTTCATCACATAAACATAATTTAGTAGTTACTATTTTAAAATTTTGCTTTTAAATTCTTCTAGTAGTTAATAATTTAGCTTTTATAGTATCTTAAACATTCAAAATTAGTGACAGTAATTTCGTTTTTAATTCTATGAATTTCCTAGTTAATTTATCATTTCAAATTTAAACCTTCCTGGTGGGATTGATATTGGGACTTAAATAGAAAGTCTTATATTACTTGATAACGATACGTATACTTGCGTAGAATACTAACATTAAGTGCTTAACATTATTATTCATATAATATTACCTCAATTTTTTGGCACCTTTGTAAAGCGGAGTCAACTTTATAAATTTTACACAACTATGTTTTCGAGATCACTGCCTAATTATGGAAGCTGACATAAGCATGCCGAAATTCAGCGTGACCATGTAGATGGTGCAAGAATTTATTTTAGCAAGAATTTTTCTTGTTAAATTTAATGATTTGGATATATGAACGATGCTTTAGGGCATCTTAAAGGAGAGCCTTTGGGAACGGTTGGAGGCAAATTTTGGTAAGATTGTTGAGCTTCTCCCTTAGGATTTCTTTTTGCTCAAGGTTGGAACCTAAGGGTTGAACCTTTCTTTTTTACACTACTATTTTTAATATTTGATTTTAAGAGAAGATTGTATGAGAGAAAGGTTTGCTATTGTGGAAGAAGAACAAATTATTTTGTAAGTTTTTTACTTTCAAGTTTTTCTTGCAACAATGGTGTCTATTAATTTGATACCTATCATTCTTTCTAACTTGTGCGCTTAAGTTTTTCTTTGTGTCTCTGGGATGTAAGGAACATGGTTTTTTGGTTTTCTTCGTGTTTTTCTCGGTTCTTTTTAGCACTTGGAGTCAACAAATTGTATATTTATATGTCATCGTATAGTTTCCTTATTCAAATCAATCTCCATCCTGAATCATGTAATTGATTCAAATAGGTGAGGAATCGAATAGAAAAGAATATATGACAACCAATAGACAAACAAATAAAAAGAAAAGAGAAGGAAGGTTTACATATGTAATTCTCGTGTGATGGGTCAAGAGTATACATCCAAACAAGATCAAATTGAAATACCTCAAAACACAACATACATGAAGAGAATCCCTACATAGCTTCCCGTAACTAGAGAATAAAAAAAATTATTCTGGGGTCAAGAGTTCCTCAAAGGAGCATAACCCTCTGGTTAATTACATCTTGGGAACTATCACTCTCGAATCAACCATCTTGATAAGTCGAATCCAACAAGCCCAAGATTTCTCAATTCTGGCATCATTAAGGCATTCAAATGTCTATCAAACGTCGTCTGATCGAAGGAAGCTCTCCAAACTGTCCAATCAAAGTGGTTCATATTCCATCATTAATTACACCTAGGACACTATAAATAGAGTCCCACCCCTCTCATGAGGGGAGGAGAGCTTGAGGCTTAATAAATAACCTATAGCTTTGAGAAGAAACAGAAGTCCAACACTACTCATGCCGTCGTTGACCACTGACAACTGCTGACCACCATCAACCGCTATCAAGCGCTCCTATCATCGTTAACCACCACTGACTGTAGTTGATCACTGCTAACCACGCTGACCACCACTGACCGGACGCCGCCAATCGTTATTGTTCACTGTCAATCGATGTTGTAACATGAAAAACCAATTAACTCTTTCCTTCTAGTGAGACAACTAGTTGCAATTGTAATCATTTTCTTATAGTGAAACTCTTCAGTTGAGTCAGTCTCATAGTTTTCCCTTTCCTAGTTTTTCACGTAAAAAATTTTGGTATCATTTTTAGTTTTTTTTTCTTTTTTTAGTGTGTATTGAATCTTCATACCACATTAAGATAATAATTTCTTACTCTACTATTATGAATTTTCTAGCAAGTATCAGTTTGGCATCTTCTGTGGGAAGCGAAGTCCAGTTCAATATTATCTTCAAATCTAAGACACTGATCCCCTACATCGTTTCTCAATAATGTACATCATCCAACTGGTGAAGGAACCACCTTTACATCTTAAAAATCATCTCAAAAAAATTCTTCAATGTGGGGTACAAGCTTCACTATAGTTCAAAAGGTAATTTATGTTAATATTTCAAATAATATTATAGCTTGGTTGTCTTCTCACAACTTATTCTGACACAAAGTCTTTCACAACTTCTTATAGGTTGGGGGGAACCTTTACTGTAATCTCGAAAGGTTGTTCATGTTAACGTCCCGGGTATGATTTTGGTAGAGTATTCATCCCACATTTCATTCAAATAATAAGGCTTTGAAAATTGCTCCTAGACTGTGGGCAATCTTCATCGCAAATGATGATTCCTCAGCTCTCCCCACTCATTGTACTAGAGTTTTTCCTCAGCTAGATCAAGAAGTTGATCTCTTCAATGCTTGATAAATGGGTTGTTTTGCAAACTTGCATAGAAAAGGCCCTCACTGGGGGGCAAAAGATTCCAAAGCAATAACTAACGAATTATCAAGCATTATTCTTGAGTATGACTACAACCATATTTCCAAGAGAACATACGGTCCATTGTGACCTACGCCTTAGCCTTGAGAAATGTAGAGCATCTCTAACACCTCATTCTAGACTTAATCGATCCTCGGGGAACTCAATTCGACCACTTCCATTACAAGCTGCAGTCATCAAGCAAAAGATTTGACATACGGCATCAGATAGGTCAAAAATCCTTAGTAAATTTCCTTCAACCTTTTTTATAGCAGGTTACATTAATCAAGCAAAAGCTGCAAACAACAACATAGGATATGTCAACCATCCTTAGTGGATATCATATGATTTTGTTTGTTACAGGTTAATACCGCTAGGTATCTCTAGTTATACAACTCATAACTGGTCTTACATCCATAATGGATTCTCCTCTCAACCATGCTCCTAGGAATAAGCTCAAGAACAAAACATGATGGGAAGATCTGGTACCCTAAAAGTTGAGTCCATGAAGCAAGACTCGATGTGAAGTTATGATGCTGCTAGAAGCCAAACCTAAGAAGCAAGTCTCGATGGGAAGCTACCATGCTCTTGGAAGTCAAGCCCAAGAGGTGAAACTCTATGGGAAGATTTGTACCCTTAAAAGTTGAACCTACGAGACAAGACTTAATGGAAAGCTATGGTGCTCCTAGAAATTAACCCCAGAAGAAAAGACTTGATGAGAAGCTACCATACCCCTAGAAAATGAGCACAAGAGGCAAATTTTGATGGGAAGCTAGTATTTAATATAATCTTCACTAGAAAGACTCCAAGAGAGCAAGTGGTTCACAAGGTCTTCACTTAAAGACCTCAGAAGGCTAAAAGCTTCAGAAGACACATGTAAGAGCCACAAAAGGTACCAGTTCATTTCAAGATCATATAAGGCGTAAGCCCATGAGAGCACAAACGTGAAAGGCTTGAGCCTCAAAAGGTACACAATTCTCCATTTTATAAAGTTTGTGTGCTAACTTCAATTGCAGAATTTTGTATGATTGAGAAGCCACATCAACCTTAGAAGATATATTGAAGATGTACAAATAATTACATTATTATCATCTATAAATGTCACATCAGATGATTTAAAAAGCTATAAATATCAACAAGATCTAGTAAAAAGGCTACAAGAAATAATAATGCTACATAAGAATGAAAATCTCCCCCTCAAAGGGCGGTGAGAAAACTTTAGTACTTTTTCATCTTCACTGAAATGTGTAGCAGCAACAGGCAAGAAGATCTTGAGTCAACTATTGGGGAGGGATATAGATAGCATTCTTTATCTCACTGATTCAAAATAAGATCTCGTTGGTCACCTGCTATGCAGGACGGGAGAAACTTTCTTCTGTGCCACAACATGAAAAAGGATCTTGTTGATCACCTACTAGACAGGATGAGGACAACTTTCTTTTGCATCATAACAAGAGAAGGGATCTTGTTACTTGCTTGCAATGCAGGATTGGAAGATTTTTCTCTTCATCGTAATGTTAAAGAAATATTTGTTGGTCCCCTACTACACAGGATGGGGATAACTTTTCTCTTGGCCTCAAAAGGAAAGAAGATCTCGTCGTTCGCCTACTACGCATAATGAGGATGACTTTCCTTTTGGCCACCAAAAGAAAGAAGATCTCGATGCTCACCTGCTATGTAAGATGGGGACGACTTTCCTCTTAGTCGTAACACAAAAGAAGAACTCGTTACTCGCCTACTACACAAGATGGGAAAAACTTTCGTCTTGGATGCAACGCAAAAGAAGATCTAGTTGATGGCTTGCTACGCAAGACAGAGATGACTTTCTTCTTATGGAAAATCTTATTAAGATAAGACTCCACTCTCCACTCTTCCTCTTTTTCCTTCTTCTCCTTCTCCTCACTTGTGCTTCTTCCCCTCATCCATCGTCTCTATTTATATGCTTAAGAAGAGGCAAAGCATTAAAGACATTTATTTTAAAAAAAATCTGCATTCATTCTGTCTTTCCGACTATTAGCATTTGGCCTTTTGGCTTCATCCTTATGGCATTTCGGCTTCCTCATTTCATATAAAAAAATTGAAAATATTTTCATATTCCCGCATTTTAGTCTTTCTAATTCTCTAAAAAAAATTAAAACCTGCATTCATTCTACCTTCCCGGCTTTTAGCTTTTGTCCTTCCAACTTCCGACTTATGACCTTTTAGCTTCCTCATTTCCAAAAAATAAAGAGAATAAAAAAACTAAACATCATTTCATAGTCCCATCTTTTAGCCTTCCAAATTCCCTCGTAAAAAAATAATTAAAATATGCATTCTTTATGTCCTTCCAATTTCAAACTACTAGTCTTTTAGCTTCCCATTCAAGCTGGTTCGTGTGGAATGCATGTCTTCTCAACCAAATTATGTGGTGTGAATGTAAATGGTGTGATGATAACTTCTCATGTATATATCACAATTTAATAAATGTAAGGTGGTGCAAACATTAACACTAAGCACATAATAATGTGTTAAAGACTATGAATATTGATATTTTTGGATAATGAAATTAGAGTTGCCCAAAAGAAGGGAGCAACTGGTGTGCCATCAACAAATTCCTTCATCTGACATGAATCACTTGGCATGACATGAATCTTGAGACAATCTTTGGAGCAAGAAACACTCAAACTTCAATTAAGGGTCATCCAGAGTTTTGATTTCAACAAACTTATAGTTAAACTAACAGATTCGATGAGACAGACCCAATGATATCAATGTTAGTCCAATCCGAGTCAAAACAAGATTAAATCAAGTTATTAAACCATAATTAAAGATTTCTGGACTTTTTTAGAAGGTGAAACGATTGTCAAACCTAGCAAGTCTATAATCGAATCGAGCATCTCAATAGGACGAATCCAGCGAGCTCAAGATTGATCAATTCCAACATCATTAAGGCACTAAAATGTCCATCAAATGTCGTTTGATCGACTGGACCATCCGATAAAAGTGGTTTATATTCCTGCATTAATTGCACTCAGAATATTATAAATAAAGTCCCGCCCCTCTAATGAAGGGGAGAACAACTTGAGGCTTGAAGAAGAACTTGAATCTTTGAGAAGAAACTGAAGTCTAACGCCACTCCTGCAGTTGTCAACAACTATCAACCCCCGCCGACCGCCGTTGAATACCAACAACAGTCATCGAAAACTCTTGTTGTCTTCGATCCCCGCTGAATGTCGTTGATCACTCCCAACCACCAATGATAACCATCAACCGGACGCTGTCAATTGCTATCATCGTCATCCATCAACGTTGTAACTTATAAAACCTAATAACATTTTCCTACCCATGGGACAAGTGGTTGCAATTTTAATCATAGTTTTATAGTGGAACTCCTTAGCTAGGTCAGTCGTTGTAGTTTTTCCATTTCCGAATTTTTCACGTAAAAACTTATGGTGTCATTATTAGTTGCTTTCTCTTTTCTGAGTGTGAGTTGAATCTTCGTACCACGCTAAGATGATAATCTGCTACTCTACTACCATGAATTTTCTAGCACGCATCAAGCACGATATACTTGACCATGCTTCTCGGCAAAGGATCATATCATTAGTACATAGGACAATGTTGTCTTCTGTTACAAGACTGTACTGTCTCTTCTAACTTTGTATGGTGGACCAGGCACGTTGGGGCAAATTTTGAGCTAGAAATGGAGAAAGTGGCAATTAGTCATGCTTGATTTAGTAATTGGGCAAACTATTTGATGCCTCTGTGCCAAGTAGCAAGCTCTGAACTTCTTGAGTGAATTAGATCAGTACTGTTGAACTACCAACTTTGACAAACTCGACCCAAATATCTTCTTGGATCTAGTCAGTTGGTTATTCGACTCTAATTGTGTCATGAGCTTCTTGGGTATACAATATAAACATTCATGATGGTGGAAATCACTATTAAATGGTGACTTATGATACCTTCTTTATCCTTCTTTCTCCTTAAATAGAAGAGAACTTATGGTGCAGTTATTATAGCTGAACTGAAATTAAGTAATGATGTTATTTTCATTGTGTTTAATTTTTTTATTATTAGCGTTTATAATTAAAAAAAACAACAATTAAACTCATATGTTTATATAAAACAACATAAAATTACCTAAACACAACATTGATTGAAAAACATAAATGTTTTGTTTGTATTGTTCCCTAAAATTCGAATGATATTCTTGTAATTATAAAAAATACAACTGCCAATTTTTAAATGCTTAAAGTTTAATAATCACCCATAAACTTTTTATATTTATTTCCACGAAGCTAGGTGTAATTTTCAATGCTTTAATCCATCACAAAGCATATAGAAAAAACCATCTATCATTTTAGCATTGCTTTGACCTAATGATTTGTCAAAGAATAAGAAGATCTCTAAATGAGCCGCGAACTCATTGATTGATTTGATTCAGCACAAGCACAGAATCTTATTATTGCATCCAGCAGCTGATGTGGGCCTCTATTATATAAAATTACCAGCATTTCATAATGTTGCTATCATTCCATGCTTTCCAAGGCATTTTTAATCATAAGTATTTTAGGTGATTGGCTTAGAAATTATTCTAAAGTTGTTGTGCTCTTCACTATCATTTCACTTCCTATGGCTCTCCTCTTCTTAAGGATTTCGTTGAATAGCTTTATTAAATGGCCATTTGGGTAGGCACCACCAAAGCCAAGAAATTAGAGTTGGCTGGCCATAAAACCTCATACCACAGATTTGATTTGTTGAAGTGAAGAACAGCTCCTAAATCTCTGTTATTCCACTCTTTTTGTGGCTTTCTAAAAGACTAAAGCTTCTTCAATCTCTGTGTAATTCACTTGCAAGATTTATTGCTTTTGTTTACAAAATATATGCATTTTTTTATGACATCTAAGAATAAACTCGGACCAAAAAACGACCCATTTGTTCCATCAAAGCACTCAGCTTTCCTAGAAAGACTTATCAAGCGGAAGGGAACTTGCAAAGTGTAGGAGTATTTGTCATAGCTCGGAAGTCACTCACCCAAACGAAGCATTGGTAATCTCATTAGCCATGATTTTAGCTTAAATCCAGCCAAACATAATGAAACTTAACATTAAATCCAACGCTCCGTTAAATCGAATTTTCTCATGTTATGTTTATTCCTCGCGTTCCGTCTTTATTAAATCCGATTACTAGGAAAATTTATTTCATGTTATCGCTCGCTACCTCCACCATACATAAAACTAAGTAGCAGCCAAACACCGCCGTAGAGACCATGCCGTTTTCTTTAGGATCTTACCCCACATGTTAAATCAAAATCTTAAGTATCAAATGCTTCAACAAATAAATAAATAAATAAAACATTGAACTTCACTTCAAGGGATTATGTGTTTTACACACCTAATCTATGCATTTTAAGATGACATAAAAGAGAAAGTTAAGACAAAAGAACCATCCATTTGTTCCAAGAGGGCGCTCTCATAACTAAGTAGAGATTCAGCTTGCTAAAGGGAACTTGTCTATCCCATTCATTTGGCCAAGCGACCACGCCTATTACTGAAACAGTCTCATCTACATGTTACACCATAATTTTGAAAACTGAAATTCAAGTTTAATGAAGGAAACATTAAATTATATTATTCGAAAGGATTTGAATGGGGTTGAATTATAATATCATAATAAATATTTATATTATTTATTTGATAAATTAATAGTGCCACTTATGACAAAAAAAATATTTAATGATTTAAAAGAGAGTGAGGAAGAGAGAGCGTGTGTGTGTAAAAATATGAGGTGAGGATAAGTAAGTGCATTTTCCCCCCTTTTTTATGGTACATGTCACACCTATTTATTAGTTAAAAGGGAATCATGAGGACATGGATGTGAAGCATATAATGAAAAATAAATAATGGCTGTAACTTATGACCCTTGTAGAGTTGTAATGCTTCTCTTCATTTTATTAATATAGTGGCACCCTTGATAATATAGCACTATGGGATAAATTTACAAGTCAACGCGAAGGTGAGTTCATTTGGGTTATATTGTTTGTCGGCATGACCCAAATTGATTTTCGGGGCAAACTTGTAGTCCCTTCTTTAATAGACATACCAAGAGAAGTTGCAAGGTTTGCTCGATCCAGACAACATTAAGTGAGACTCACCCACTTAACTAGATGAAGTCTTGATCAACTCATTAGGATAGTGATGAAGAAGAAAATAAGATTGTTTGTAAAAATAAAGATTATATTTTGTATGGAGGAAAATTGACAAGTATAATAAAATAGCATCAATATATTAATCGAAGAGTGATGAAACCAAAGTGAAAGCCAAAAAACAAATAAATTCTCAGGTAATGAAGCAAAATATTTAATTCTAAGAGCCCAACAAAGTGTTCAATCAAAGTATATCAAAAAAAAAAAAAAGAAAAAAAATAAATATAGTTTTGACTTTATTATTTAAATTTAAATTTATATTCCATAACCTTTAAAATTTGAAATTTAGGTGCATGTATTGGGTAGATATTTGAGAATATGAAAAAGATAAAAGTAAAATTTTGAAACTAGTTGATACCACCCTCCACTATTGACCATATAAATTTTAATCCAAACTTTTTTTTTATTATTCTATTAACTTCTTATGAATAGGGCTTTTATGTAATAATCTCTTTTATTTTTTAATGAAATTTTATGAGTAAATAATTACTCTTTCTTACTTGGACCTTGATGACTCAAGTTTGCCTTTAATTTGGTGAGATTATGCTTTTATCCTTATTTTATTTTTTTAATTTTAGCTAGTTAATTATTATCTAAAATATAACTCTCAGCCTTATTAAAATCATCTCAACATCTCTGGAATCCTAAAATACCATCCATTATCCATCCTAACTCTTTCATTCATTTTAAATTCCCTTGAAAGGCTAGACTAGAACCTGATTTTATAATTAACTCTTTGACACTCATATAAACTAGACAAAACATAACCATCTATTGTAATTTATAAATAAAAAAAATAATGTATGATTATTTATATAAGTGATTATATTTAATATGGAGAAGTAAGCGATGCAATAAGATATGATTAATGCATTAAAGAAAAAAACTATAAAGCCAAGTGAAGGTAAGAAAATAATGAAATTCTAAAGTAATCAAAGCCATTTGTCCAATTAAAAGAGCCTAAGCAAGAGTCCAACAAAGTTCCCAGTCAATGCCCGTTATAATAGATCAATTTAAAAAGAAATACATAAACTTTGGAATTCTTTATTAAAGTTCAATTTTTTTTTATTATAGAAGCTTTGTATATATGAATTTAGAAGCATATATTAGTGCCCATTAAAAAAATTAAAAAAAAGTAAAATTATGAAGGTTGTTGATACCTTTCCCTGTTATTTGGTAATCCCAAGAATATAGTTTTGTAAAAATTATATAGTTGACTTCGCTATGCAACGGTGCCAAAAGCTTGATACAATATTTTATTAATAAGAAATTTAAGCAATTAAAGTTGGAATTCTACGCAAGTATATGTATCGTTATCAAGTAATAAATGACTTTCTATTTAAGCCTCAAATATCGATCCCACGGGGAAGGTTTAAATTTAAAATGATAAATTTACTAGAAAATTCACAGAAAGTCAAAACGAAATTACTATCACTAATTTCAAATTTTGAGATATTATTAGAACTAAATTATTTAACTAATAACAAAATTGAAATACAAAGTTTAAACAGTAAGTACAAAACTATTAAACTATGTTTATGTGATGAAGATTTCTTATGTGAAAAAGCATATTTCCCACTACAATGAGGTTTTGGTAAAATAAGATGAGATAAATAGTTCTAATATTTATTGTGTCAAATAGGAGCAGTTTTAATTCTCTACCTGGATACAGTGTTATAGAAAATCACTGGTTAATCCCAAGTTTAGTTCTTAAATTTGTGGCTAGGCTAGGAGGATATTGGCTCCCACTCCAGAGCTCCCACTTCCCTTCACCTGAAGGTTAACTCTCACTTTAGTTTTCAAACACTAAGACCGAATTTGGGATTTTAGTATGTCACCCTAACGATTCTCCAATTCTACACCTAACAAAGTATATTTCCTTATTTATTTGCACTTAATTCCATGAACAAAATTCTCCTTCATGGAATTAAATGTGATACTCACTATGTTGTAGAACTTCATTTCACGGATCATATGTTTCACAACACATTTTAACAATTCAATTAGCCAAATTGAAAAGTAAATTAAGTTCAGAGTTGAAAAATCATCACAAATATTTTAATATTGGCACATCCATATTATCTCTTCATTTCACCATATCTCAGAGTAGGGAGAAAGATAAAGTAAACTACTTAGACTTCATGAGCAAGATACAACAAAACACAAATTTTATATATAAAAGAAATTTCATACAACACTAATAAATAAACAACACTTATCTCAAACTACTTCTTAAATCAAATCTCTTGTGGCCTCTTATAGGAAATGTACGAAGAAGAAATCTCTCACTTTTCTCATTCTCCAATACTCTTAGAGAAGAATTAACACTTAATCTCACCACAAAACTTTGAATTTTAAGAACAATGGACTCTAAATGGTTGTGGAATGAAGAATGAAAAAATGTGTGATGCGCAGAAGGTTGAATTGGGATAATGAGATGTCAAGAAGAGTCACTTTTCTGATCAAATTTGACCCTAAATAAAGTCTAGAGTTGGTTCTCCAATAGGTTCCTCCAAAAACTCTTCAAAAAGAATCCAAATTTGTCGAATCTTCTACAAACAGGGGCTGAACCGACATTGGCGCCGTCGGCGCCCATTCTAGCCCTGTTGGCGCCAGTGTTCCGCAATTTAATTCAATGCTCTCTGTCAAACGACGCAGTGAGCGCTGCTTATGGCACCGTCGGCGCTGAGTAAAATTCACCATATGTTCTGTTGGTCTGCGACGTCAGTGCTGCTCTTTGCTTTGTCAGCGCTGAGCATTTCTTTAAAAACGTCATTTTGACTCTAAATTTCATATTTTTTGCTTCTTTTTTGCTTTAAGTCTTAAAAATCAACAACTTGCAAGAAAAAATAAAAATAACTTCCATTAAAGTGCAATATCACTAAAAATGAGTATAAAATATGGGTCTAAAAATGCATATATTTTTGGTGTATCAAAATCCTCCAAACTCACATATTACTTGTCCTCAAGTAACTCCTTTACTATATAAAAATATGACTTATAGTAAGGAATTTAACTTCTAGATTTCCATATCATAGTCCACTAAATACAATAGCATAACTTAAGAAAATTCAAAACAACTCAAGTTAATACTAAAGGTATAATAATATTTAACAATTGAGTCCAAGATTTCTAATTATCTAGTTCTTTCAAGAAAAATTGCAAATAATCATATTAAAGCCACTTAAAGTATTCATATGAAAAAGAACTTCATAAAACTTTACTAGTAAATAAACTAATACTCAAATAAAAATTTAAAAAATGTAGCAAAACCTTCTTTTTTAAATTGATTTAATTAGGCATCTCTTTAAGTTTCTCCCCGCATCTTTTCTTTTCTTTTCTTTTCTTTTCCTTTTTTTTTATCTGAGGATTACTATATCTGGATAGTCTTTAATGATTTTGAACTTCACTATCCTTTTTTTTAAAATAAAAAACTTATCACATTTCTTCACTTAACAAATTCATATTAGCTTAAAGATTTCATAAAGTTTAATTCTTTTCTTCTTACATGAACCTTTAAGTTTTTTAATATTTAAAAAAATACAAATTTCTTTACTTAAAATAGAAAAACATAGTCATATTCTCTTATATCAAAAATCTTAATCTCTAAAATTAACCTTTATTATTGAAAATTTTTACTTAAGTTTACTATATATTTAGAAACATAAATATAGTTATCTAACGTTAACCCCTAATACAAAAGGTCATGTTAATTTTAATTTTTTTCTTGAAAATATAGCTAAGTGAGGACAAATAAAATTAAGTTTCTATCATTTTTTCAAAAAAAAATTTCTTTCCCCACCCCCCAAACTTAAATTTTTAAAAGATTTAGCATGAAGAACTGAAAAAATAAATGGTGAAAGAAAATATTAAATACATAAAGAAAAGACATACATGTTGAAGGTTTTGATTTTGAAAATTTAATTCTGAAATACTGCAAGTGCTAATATAAAAAGCTACTAGACTTAAAACATTAAATTGTGCATAATACATATAAAATCTACTGAGAAAGAGTTAATTATAATACATTTAAGAAAATACAAAAACTAACAACATAATTAAACTGAATTCCAGAAATGAAAACAATTTTACAAAATACAGTTCACAACTCAACATAACAACAAAACAGAGTCTCTCAATCTAACAAACAGTCTCAACAATATAACAAAAATAAACAACACAATAACAAAGTACTATCAAACATAAACTAAAGAAAAATCACCAATCATCATCATCATCATCTTCTTCTTCTTCTTCCACATTCAAATTCTACCGCTAATATGGAGTAAAAACAGGGTGAGTAGGAAACTGAACTGAATGATCACCCTTCATGTATCTAACCAGCGCATCATCATAAGCAGCATCACATTCAAACTTTTGCTATATCAAATCTTCAGTGTGAGCATTTCTGGCATCCATGTTTTGCAATCTATGATTCATTCTTAAGATATCTCATGGTTGGATCATCATCTGGCCTAAAAGTTCTTGGTTAGTAGAGTCACTAGAAGTAGGGGTCCTCGAAGTAGAAGGAATATCTCTAGTTTTACTTCAAGATCTCCAATCAACATGAGATTCATGTCTTTATATTGGTAGGCCCAATAGGTTTTAGAGGCTCAATCCTCTCTTCCTCTAGTCTAAAATCAACTCTTATCTATTCACAGAGTTTGAAAATAAGTGCAAGTTGTGTCAAACCATCAGTGGTCTCTCCCAAAGCAATAGATCTACTGTTCATATGAATAACAGAGCCTACATTTATCTCCATCACTTGTTGAATACAGAAATTCAGGATGGCTCTATTCTTGGTCACCTCACTATGATGATTTGTTGGAATCATTCTTACAGAAATAAAGTAGTGTCAGGCCTTAGATACTACATTACGCATAGAAAAAGTAAAGTTTACCTTAACACCATTTTTTATTTTCTAGGTCCCTCTTCCATCAGTAAGAAAAGAAATAACCTCATCTAAGGCCTCATTCATAGCAGAAAATGATTTATATCGACTACTGTAAACATCTTCCAACTGATAAAACTCATTAATTTTTCTTGGAGAAAACTCCACCTTTCTCCCACGAACAAAAACAACATCAACATAAGCCTCCGTAAAGTTGGCATAGAATTCCATCGCTACACTAATAATCGCATCAGCAGTAAAATAACAGAAATTTTCCCATTGCCGACATTGATTAATCACTCGACTTCTCCTCCCGAATTTTTAAAACCACAATCTGGAATTACTTTTTTATGCTTAAGTAGACTATTAAATCAAAGCTAACAATTTTTTGTTCATCATAGTCTACTTTTCTTTTTCCTTTGTTCGTTCTTGATGCCATGGGAAATCTAAGAAAATTCGATAAAAATCTGATTAGATTCCAAAAATTCTGAAAATCACAATGTAAAACACTTTAAACTTAAATATACTAAGTAAGAGTTCTTCACCAAAGGATTTTCTCAAAATCTCTAAAAAAATCCAAAATTTTTGGATCTTAGCAATGAGAGATAAATCCTTGGTAAAAATCAAATTTTTTTTGGTTCAAAGTGTAGCTCTTAAATAGAGAAGATGAAATCTGAAGTTCCTTTACCTTAAAATCGCCTCAAATCCAAGAAAATGCGAGCCATAGGTGCAAAAATCAGAGGTTGAAGGTGACTCAAAAGGGTAAAAATGGTGGCTTAAGGTGAAAATCGTGAATTTTAAAGGGTTAAAGGTTGTTCTCAGGTTAAGGGCGCCGTCGGCGCCCATGCCAACGTCGTCGGCACTGCAGGCCTAAAAATTCCATTTTTAGGTTTTTTTTTTATTTTCAATTTCCTTTCAATTTTCTCCAAAGTCTTTTTAGTATTTTTTTAAATAAATTTTTATCTAACAATAATTCACAAGCAAACATTTTCACAAACAATTATTTTCATAAACAACAACAAACTAACTTTTATATATGAAAATATACTTTTACAAACACATTTTTTTAATCACATTTTCACACATATTAAGCAAACTAAATTATAAATCAGCATCAAAATCAAGCCACAACACTAAACGTTAACACAAAACTATACACAAAATCAAAGTTCAGAATTCTAAAGCAAAGCAAACTAAATCGAATCCACACAATCGCATTAAGTACATAAGTATTTTAAACTAGTAGAGAGTCCAGATTCTTTAATTATTCTGCCTCATCGTCAGTGCTTTCTCCTCCTCTAATATCTCCCATAAACTGGTAATGAACGTACAGATTGTAGAAGGGTCAGTACGGGAATTCATCAGTCAAATTTTCTTTGATCTATCCTTTTTCTTTAAACATCTACACTAATCCTGCTTCAAATGTTTCAATATGATCAAAATTCTCTTTCATCCTCCAATCTAGGTGATCGAAAAGGTACTTAAGATCTCCCATTACATTCGTAATACTCTTAAGTTCTCTTTCAACTTTCTTCAATTTCTTATCCATAGTAAGTGAACTTCCAACTGTTGGTGGTATCAATGGAGTTGAAGCATATGATGAATGATCTAAGATAACATCTAATGCTTCATTCTCATTCCCAACATAATTATCATCAATAGGAATCATGGGCTCCCAAGGTAAAAAAACTTTTTCCCAACTTTCCTATAAAATTTGAGATTGACTGCAAAGTAGGAAAATTATGGAAGGATGTCCAAGTCCATAAATTGGCCCATTCATAATAATACCCATAAGAGATTTAAATATGATAGATCTTATATCAATAGGTTTTTCCATTTGAATGTAATAATTCAAAATAGCACTTTCTTTGGTGACTCTACTAATCTTCATGGTAGGGAGAAATTTTGCAAAAATGAATAAATGTCACTGCTTCGATATTGGATTAAGCAATGAAGCAGAGAAACTAACATATCCTTCATCTCACATTTCCCAAATATCACTTTCATCTGTTAGAAAATTATATACATCTTGCATCAAATTTCTCATAGGGATAAAATTTATATAATGACAGATTGGAACGCTTTCTATCATATACAACTCATTCATCACGTTGGAGTAAATGGGATAGCCTTACCTCATATGAAGATAACTCCTTGGGTAATTCCATGTAAGTTGGCATAAAATTCCTTCACTACTGGTACAAAAATTGTAGCGGTAGTGTAGCATAGAACTTCCCATCGTCTTTGTACAATGATTTTATCAATTGGAGAACTTGGATTAATCAATCTTAGATTGACAAAGCCTCTCTCCTTGATAAGCCTCTTCTTTGTAATGATTTTTTCGTATAATCTTTACGCGTCAAAATTGATAAACTTTATTCTATTGAAAACTCCATACCTTGAAATATTTTTGGAATTTGAGGTCATGGAATTCAAAAATAAGAAGTTTTTGGTCATCTAAGACAGCTTTTAGGACTTTAAAAACACCTCCCGTCGGTAATTACGGAGCGAAATCACGCCAAAGTCCGCCAAAATTCATCTTAAACCGTCAAACTGCTATCGGCACCGTCGGCGTGCCCGATGGCGTTGTCGGTGCTATGATCTGTCTGCTGGCGCTAGAGGCCAAAATTGCATCTTTTCATGTTTTCAATCAATTCGATTCCAAATTTTCCTCTAATACCAATATTTGTCTTAATTTATAATTTATAAAATTGTGTAGGATTATAATCTATTAATATATAAACACTTATCGAACAAAATAGTAATACAAAGATATATATATATATATATATATATATATATATATATATATATATATATATATATATATATATATATATATATATATATATATANTATATATATATATATATATATATATATATATATATATATATATATATATATATATATATATATATATATATATATATAAGGGTTGTCTCCCATAAAGTGTTTGGTTTAACGTCGTCAACTCAGCATATCATTTGTTAGTTGGGTTGACTTAACATTAAAATTTCTTTAAATTGCGGTATGAGCCATTCATAATAATGTTTCAATCGATGCTCATTAACTTTAAATATCTTTCTAGTGTTAGGATCTTTAATAAGAATAGTTTCATGATGATAGACTTTAATCACTTTAAATGATCATAATCATCTTGATTTCAGTTTTTCTGGAAATAATCTCAATTGTATTATATAATAAAACTTCTTGTCCAGGTTCAAACTTCTTTTGAATAATCTTTCAATCATGCCATATTTTCATTTTCTCTTTATTGATTTTTGCATTATCATATGCTTCATTTCTAATCTCCTCAAGTTAATTGAGTTGCAATAATATTTTCTCATCAGCATCCTTTAAATTAAAATTACCTTAATAGCCCAAAATGCTTTATGCTCCAATTCTACTGGTAAATGGCATATTTTTTTTCCAAAAATAAGTCTATATGGGAACATTCCTATAGGAGTCTTATAAGCAGTTTTGTATGCCCATAATGCAGTATATAATCTAGCAGACCAATCCAATTTATAAGGATTTACAGCTTTTTCTAAAATTTGTTTAATTTCACGATTTGATATCTCCGCTAGACCGCTAGTCTGAGGATGATAAGCAGTAGAGAATCTATACATAATATCATATTTCTTAATTAATTTTTCAATTCTCTTATTTCTAAATTGAGATCCTCCATCCATAATAATTACTCTCGGCATTCCATATCTTGTAAAAATATTTTCAATTAAAAATTTAGAAACATTCCGAGCATCACATCTAAGTACAACAACTTCAATCCATTTGGACATATAATCAATAGCAAGTAATATATAAGTTCCGAAATGAAGGCATAAATGGTCCCATAAAATCTAATCCCCACACATCAAAAATTTAAACTTCTAATGTGTAATTTAGAGGCATTTCATTTCTTCTAGAAATATTTCTTACTCATTGACATCGATTGCATACTTTAATATATTCATTAACATCTATAAAAATAGTAGACCAATAAAATCTAGCTAGAAAAATCTTATATGTAGTTCTATTCATTCCAAAATATCTTTCAAATTCAGAATCATGGAATCTTTCAATTATCTGTTGAGTTTCCACATATGGCATACATCTTTTAATAATTAGATCTTTATATTGTTTATATAAAGTTGGGTCATCCCAAAAATAGAATTTTAAATCATATATAAATTTATTTAATTGTGGATTTTTAATATCATGTGGCAAAATATCACTTATAATATAATTTACTATATCAGCATATCACGATACATTCATTTCATCAGCATTATATAATTGTTCATCAGAGAAATTTTCTAAAATTTCAATTGCAAAATTAGTTAATATTTCTCTTTCTAGTCTAGGCAAATGATCAGCTATTTGATTATCGTTTCTCTTTCTATCAACTACGATAAAATCAAACTCTTTCAATAGAAGTATAAATCTAATTAATCTTGGTTTTGCATCCTATTGACCTCATTTTTGGTTGAGGTTTAGTTTTTCCTCTTTAGTAACCTAGGGTCTAGCCACAAGACTTTTCTTGTTGACTATTCCTAGAAAACTAGACATGGAACCCTCACCACTAGAAATTCCAAACTCTTCTCCACTCAACTTGAAGTTCCACATATTGCTCTCAACCTCTAAATACTTAGTAGGTGGGGTCACTGTGGGGGAAACTCAAGATGAGTCACCCTTAGGATTGCAAGACCTTAGGGTTGACTTTAGGTGTTGGTCTGGAGCTAAGGCACTCACTACACTTATCTGCACCCACAATCACTTATAACCCTGAACTCAAATTTCTAGCCTAGATCCCTTGATCTTTTGGGATACTCATGTAGATGATCCCCTAAACCTACTAGCCCTATGGCAATGGTTTAGCTAAGACCACTATGTAGAGGACCCAAAATGGGGTTTCCATTGGTCCTTGGCTTATTGGTCAGGGTTGGTACCTCAACTCTACCAAAATACCCATCTTGGTCTTTTACCCCTAAAACACCCCCAAATTACCTAAATACCCCTCTTTGACCCAAAATTCCAAAAATTCTAAAAACTTCCATAAAATCATAATAAATCCCAAATATTTCCAATTTCATTTCAATCAACTACCACATGACCCAATTTGACCATTTTTAACCAAAATCCCCAAATTGCCCGTTAAAACCCAAATTTCCGCAAATCCAACTCAAATGTCCATCAATTTGATGTCAATTGACCCCAATTCCAATCCTAAACTCAAATTCACTTTTGATATGACCAAAATTAACCAAATTCAAGCTCAATTGGTCCGTGATTTGAGCCCAATTTTGATTTGGGTCAAAACCCCAATTTTGACCATATGACCTAATCTCACAAAATTGAACTCATAGCCTAGTCAATTGGCCCCAATTAATGTTGTAAAATATTTATAACATTCTTATACATCAAAATCAACCATCAATTGGCCTTGGTGAAGCCTCAAATCCATTTGATTTTGGCCTAAATCCAAAATTCCCAAATTTAGCCCCAAATTGGCTAAGTCCCCAAATTTCACCCAGTTGATTGCCTTAACCTCCAAATTGGCATCCAATTAATGTTGAAAACTCTTCATGAGGTCCCTATTTACTATTTATAAAAATCAATTTGGACTTAGCCCAAGTCTAACCCAAGCTAGACCCAAGCCTAGCCTAACATGACCAAATTGATTAAAGTTCAAAATTCCCTCAAATTGACCCTTCAATTGAGTTCAAAACCACATCTATCCTTCACCAAAGTTGTTCCTTATGATCATATTTACCAAATTCAACAACTAATTAGGCCAATTGACATGGCTATCCTAGCCCAAACTCAAGCTTTGGTCATTTGCACTCACTTTGACCCTTTCACCAAAAATTGACTTAACCATGTCTAAGCCACCAAAGTAATGATTTCACAGCCACAAAAACCTTCCTAAAGACCATGCTAATCCCTCCTAAGATAACCATGACAAGATATGGACCAATGGATTCCCAAATTAATGGATTTTACCCATTTTTGGACCTAACTTGAAATATCTCCAACATCATCACTTACCCTTAGGAGATAATCATCATTAGCCACCCCCTAACTTCCCTGGGTCAAGAGGTGACCAATGTCTGGCCGGCCGGCCACCTTGGTGGCTGGAAAATGGCCAAGACAAGGGATTTTCATCCAATTCAAAACCAAAGGCCAAATCAGCTCAGCTGGTCATTGGAGCTTCTCTGCGCTCTACATAAGCAACCAAATGCACCCCTCAATTGGCCCTAGCAACCAGCCTAGGCCATTTTATTTAAACTCCCCCTCCATGGAAAAAGAGAGAGAGCTTGATATCCTTTGGGGAGACTCTGTAGAACTTCTTCAAGAGCTTCCTGGAGACCTTGAGCTTAACTAAATCTTCCTTAGCTACTCAAATTCATTGCTTGAGTTCAATTTTGGAGCTCAATTTCAAGGCCGAAGCAGGACATCCTCCAAACCTCCACCAAATTAAAATTAATTGCAACCCAACATCAGGAGAAGAAGATCCCCCATAAAAGCCCCATCATCCGACCACCCTAAGGTGGACTTCGACCAAACCCCCAAATCGGCCTTGATCGAATTTGGGTCTAGGAATTTCACCACGAACAGAGGCTGCATCCCTAGGTTTCTGGCACCCACATGAACCTTCTACAAGCATCCAATCGAGGCTACCCCTCTTGGACCAAGGTATTCAAAGTTAACCCTAAATCGAGCTTCTTTTAATTATTCATGAATAAAAAGTCAATTTAAGGGTTTATCAACCATATGGATGTGTTCTACTAGTCAATACGAGCATTTTAAAAAAAATCACTCAATTTTGTTAAGAATCAAGTGAGATATTAGCGTTTTAAAATGGACGGTTTTCGGGTCCAGTTCATTTGGGACGATGACTCGTGGCCGTCAGATCGAGCGTGTATTGATCGGGTGGCCCTGATCGCGTCAGACAGACCGCGGTCCGACATGGGCGGGAATGACCTGGCTGGCCTCGCCAATCACGCAGCGACACGTGGCATGTTCGACCTGTATGAGGTCGACATGGATAAGTAGGAAAATAGGGGCCTTTTCTTATTTATTTGATCTCCAAAACTTTAAAAATACTTAACTTTGTGTAGAAAAATCACAAAAATAAAATAAAAATACCCTCTTGCTCAGTGGACAGAGGAGAATAATGTGAAATCAATTTCAAGTCCATTTGATGTGTAAAATATTTTTAATTAATTAAACACTATTTGGAATCATTTGATTCTACATGCATATTGACACATCACATTGGCTTGAAATTTTGGCATGTTGTAGGCTCTACCAAGGGAAACATCCTCTGATTTTTCCAAAGTCAAATGATGTTCCTATACAGAGATCCATATTTTTCAAGTTTTTTCACATTATTTCCTTAAAATAATCATGGAAATTAGCATATTGACTAGAAAATCCTCAGAAAATTTAAGAGGATCCACCATGACTAGAGTAGCCTTTGGAAATAATTTCCTAAATCACAAAGATAATTAATTTGGGAAAATATAAACATTTAAATGACTTGATTTTTTATCTCCACTGTGATTTATGATCTAGAGAACTCGTCATAAAAATTTCAAGATATTTTGAGTTCATTTGACAACTTAAATTGATTTTTAAAGATAAATACCACTCTTGGCATTTAAATGATTTTTAAATATTAAAATATAACTCAAAAAATTATGAAACTTTTTTTTTAGTTCTCTGTGATCAGGGGTATTTTCTAAAAATAAAATTATATTTAAAATAAAAACTTGATTTTTGGCCTATTTTAAATATTTAAATAATTAAAAATTCATAAAAATCACAAAAATAATAAAACTCATGGAAATGTTCTAAATTACTTCTTAATCACTTAGGAACAATTAGAATATTTTTTCCTGATTTCTAAATAAACATATTTAATTTCAAAGCTTAAAAATAATTTTTAAAAGGCTAAAATGAGTTTTCACTAAAATAATTCCAATAAAAAAAAATGTAAAATTTACTCCTCTGAGTTCTCTAACCTTAGGGAGATTTTTCAAAAATACAAAACTTAATTTTCACCACCTAAAATGTTGTTTTTATTAAATAACCCAAAAATTAAAATAATTCTAATAAATCACAGAGAATTAAAAAAAATTATAAAATTTGGTCCAAAAGCTTCTCTAGTCTAGGTCTACCTCTAGTAAAAATTTCAAGGGATTATAATT
The DNA here is from genome assembly GCA_003013225.1 of Phalaenopsis aphrodite. Taxonomy (NCBI): domain Eukaryota; kingdom Viridiplantae; phylum Streptophyta; class Magnoliopsida; order Asparagales; family Orchidaceae; genus Phalaenopsis; species Phalaenopsis aphrodite. Next base: position 481,766 of record NEWO01000295.1, read on the forward strand.
TACCTTGGTCAAGTTAGGAATTTTCTTTAAAAAATCCTATTTTTTGCATTAAAATAATTATATAAATTAAATTAAATTTTGAAAAATCACATTTTTCTCCTCTAATGTCTCAATTGACCCATGAATGAGGTAGGATAAAAATTTCAAAGTCATTTGAATTGAATTTGACAAATTATGAAATGTTAGAGCCTTAGGGGCAAATGTGTATTTTTGAAAATCTTGCCTTAATTAACATTTAGGCTTAATTCAAGGAGGGGAATGGGTAACATTTAATCTTAATCAATTTATTTGATGTTTGAAACACAAAGGGGTTGATTGGTAGAAACCAATCTCACTTTTCTTAATTAAGATTAATAAATTTCCAAATTATTAAAATTTGGAAGTTTATTAAAATTAAATGATCCTAGACTTAGGGGTATGACTTTTAAAGCCAATAATTAATCAATTTAATACCCCTATTTTGATTTTAAAATAGAATCCAAATCATGAATCATGACCACTTAAAGCTTAACATTTTCAAAACTAATTAAGACACTCACCTAGGTCTTAAGGGCTTAGTGGTGACTTAAGTTAAATCAAAATTGACTAAATGAGGATTAGAGAAATAAACATAATTAAATCAAACATCTTTGAAACACCACTAAGCCAAATTAGAATTAAAATTTGGCTATGTTTTCAAATTACACTAACTTGCCTCTTTAAGAGTCTTCGCCCACATAATTTTCAAATTAAATGATAAATGATAATTACCCTTTTCTTAAGGATAATTGAGACATCAAAGTTCACTGAGTAATAAGGGTATTTACAGGATGAACCATTAAGCA
>NEWO01000295.1:483224-509320 GCA_003013225.1 Phalaenopsis aphrodite
AGCCACCTGATTTGATATTATAACTTGACACACTAGATAACTCAAACTTGTTACGGCAAGGAGCTTGGAGCAAGCATAGTGGGCAGGACGACCATCTTCAACAGCAAAACTTGTCTTCCCAAGTTAAACCAATCTTTCTTCCTTAGACTTAAACAACAAAGCCATAGGACTTCGAGGTTGCTTGCTTATGCAACGTAAATCCTCACCTTATCTTTTAGCATTGTATAGCCCTGCTATATAATATAAGCCCTAACTCGTCTTAGAATTCTGAGGTTGTCGTTTGTCACGATATAAATCCTCACATCTTCCAGGCTATTTGTGTGATCATTTCACACGAATGTAAGGCTTAACTAATAAAATTGGCAGGATGAAACACCTAAATATTTCTCTTCAAAACTGAAGCCAAACATTAGGATAGCTTGGGAAGTCACTGAGGTTCTCCTCTGGATCCACGACATCCCCTAATTCTTCTTCCTTTGGATTCTACAATAAAATGTTCAAAATTTGAACCATTCCCTTTTCACACCTCTATATCTGATTTCGTTGAAGAGTCCTACCTTTTGAAATTCCTTGAAGATAGTTTTTCTTGATTTTTATCGAGAGTCTTTTTAGGTGGCTTCGGTCGATTATGATGTAATTAACTATAGGGGCTTGCCCTTATAGGAAGCATGTATGAACCCAGCTTAATATAAACCTTATTTAATCCTTTATATTACATAGGGGAACTTGTCGGCAAATACAAAGGTTTCGCAAACCAGATGGACGTCATACTTTTCTTAGTTTATTTGATTGAGCTTCATCCTCAAGTCTTGTGTTTATCCTTCGGGATAAATACAGGATTTGAGGTACAGTGCTCTTCCATTTTTAAACTATGAAAAATATGAGGTCAATTGGATTTCATACTTCAAACGTCCTTCCGAAGCGAACGACGAGATTTCGATTCCGGTGACCGACAGCTTCTTACGGGCACTCCCCACAAACCAACCCGAAATAACGCCGACACATCCTTCTTTTGCATCAAGTATTTAATAATAGAAAGATCTGTATGCACTGTATATTTAGTTCCAATTAAGTAAGGTCTAAATTTATCAAAGGCATAAACAATAGCGAGTAACTATCTTTTAGTAGTAGTGTAGCTAATTTGAGCATCATTTAGAGTTTTACTAGAATAATATATTACTTTAAAAACTTTATTGTGCCTTTGTCCTAACACAGCCCCAATAACATAATCACTAGTATCGAATATTATTTCAAAAGGTTTCTCTTAATTAGGTATGCACTGATTAATTTTTCTTTCAATAATTCAAATGCTTTTATGCATTCCTCATTAAAATCAAATTTCGTGTTTTTTTCTAAAATTGTCATAATGACTTAGTTATTTTAGAAAAAAATTTTATGTCACGCCTATAGAAACTAGCATGTCCTAAAAAGCTTCTTACCCCTTTAACAATAATCGGAGGTAGTAATTTTTCAATAACTTGAATTTTTGCAGGATCTACTTCCATGCAGTTTCAGAAATTTTATGCCCAAATACAATTCCTCCTGCAACCATAAATTGACATTTTTCCCAATTTAGTGCTAGGTTGATTATTTCACATACTTCCAGAACTTTTTCTAAATTATTTAAACATAATTCAAATAAAGTTCCATATACAAAAAAATCATCCATAAACACTTCTATTCAATGTTCAATAAAATTGCTAAAAATTGACATCATACATCTTTGAAATGTTGCAAGTGCATTGCATAATCCAAAAGACATTCTACGAAAAGTAAATGTTCCATATGGGCTTGTAAATGTTGTCTTCTCTTGATCCTCTGGAGCAATTGAAATTTGGTGATAACCGGTATATTCATCTAAAAAATAATAATATTTGTTCTCAGCCAATCTATCCAACATTTGGTCTAGAAAATATATAGGAAAGTGATCTTTTCTGGTGGCCATGTTTAATTATCTATAGTCAATACAAATTCGTCAACCAATAACTTGTCTTATTGGTATTAATTAATTTTTCTCATTTTCTTCAACGGTCACTCCTCCTTTCTTCAGAACATAGTGAATTGGACTTACCCAAACACTGTCTGAAATAGGATGTATAATTTCAGCATCTAACCATTTTAAAATTTCTTTTTTAACAACTTCTTTGATTATTAGGTTTAATCTCCTCTTAGAATCAACTTTAGGTTCGTATTGTTCATCTAATAGAATTTTGTGCATACAAATAGAAGGATTATTTCCTTTAATATCTGCTAAAGTCCATCCAAAAGCCTTTTTATATCTTTTCAACATCTCTATTAATTTTAGTTCTTGAATTTCAGTTAATTCTGAAGATACAATAATAGGAAATGTCGATGACTCTCCTAAAAACACATATTTTAAATGGGCAGGTAATATTTTCAGTACAAGTTCGGGTGGTTTAATACTTGAAGGAATAAGATTGTTATTATCGTCTTCCAACAAGTCTAAAGTTTTAAATTTACCTTGAATATAATCTAAATCTTCTTTTATTTCATCCTTGTTTTTAAAAAATTCTCCTCGCTTTAATTTGTCTTCAAACTCTTCCTTAAATTGCTCATTAATTAGATAATCAGTTACTTCCATCCAAAAACATTCATTATCTTTTTCTATTGTTGGATATTCATAGCTTTTACAATATTAAATGTTACTTCTTGATCATTAACTCTCATTATTAATTCTCCTTTTTGCACATTTATCACAGCTCACCCTGTTGTAGGAAATTGTCTCCCCAAAATAATAGGAATTTCTTTATCTACCTCCATATCCAATACTATAAAGTTTACAGGGAAAATAAATTTATCAACTTTTACTAATACATCTTCTATAACTCCTTTTGGATAAGTTATTGATTGATCAGCTAACTGAAGAGTTACAGTAGTAGGGGTAATCTCTCCTAAATATAAACGTTTAAAGATCAATAAATGCATAGATTGATACTCGCTCCTAAATCACATAAAGCTTTTCCAAAAAACTTTTCACCGATTGCACAAGGTATAGTAAAACTACCAGGATCTTTTAATTTTTCAGGAAGCTTTTTCTGAATAATAGCACTACACTCTTTACTGAGTGCAATGGTCTCATGATCTGTAAACTTTCTTTTCTTGTTTAGTATATCCTTCATAAATTTCACATAGCTTGGCATTTGTTCTAAAGCTTCATCAAAAGTAATGTTTATCGTTAACTTCTTAAGGATTTCCAAAAATTTTGTAAATTATTTTTCTTTATTCTTCTGCTTCAGTCTTTGAGGAAACGGAGGTAATAGTTTTTCTAAAGGACCTTGTATTTGTTCATTTTCCTTTTGGTCACTTTTCATTTCTTCCTTCTTTTCATCAACTTCAATTTCTCCTTGGATCTTTGTTTCAATTTCTTTTCCACTTCATAATTGAATAGCTTTAATTTGTTGCTTATCTTGATCTTTTAAATTAACTTCCACCGTACTCGGAAGAATTCTAGAAGGTTTGTTACTAAGTGCAGTAGCAATATGTCCTAATTGATTTTCAATATTTCTAATAACAACCCCTTGATTCATGTATTTGATTTCCCATGTTTAACATTACTTCTTCCATCGTCAACTTCTTTTCCTTAACTTCTGAGTTAGGATTAAAGTTAAATTTAGGAGGATAATAAGGTCAATAATTAGGATTTCCTTGGTTGTTCAAATTTTTGGAGGGATTCACTGAATTGTTATAATTATTCCAACTAAAATTAGGGTGATTTTTCCATCCAGGATTATAAAAGTTAGAATAGGGATTGTTATTTTGATTATTTATAGCATTTAAAGTTTCATAAGATGACTAAATATTAATGATCTGTCCTAGTGAATTTTCCTCTCATACTGGGGGTTATTTAGAATAGTTCACTCCTATTTGATCAATCTTTTTGAAATAGTAGCAATTTGAGATGCTAAAGTAGACATTGCATCAGCATCATGAATACTAGCTACTCTCTTAAGATTTACCCTTTCAGAGGGTTATTAAAAATTGTTAGTAGTCATTCTTCAATTAAAGAATATGTTTCATCAAAAGGTTTTGACATTAGTGATCCACCCGCAGCAGCTTCTATAACAGATCTAAGTGATCCTACTAATCCATTATAAAATGTTTGAATTATTAACCAATCTGGTAGAGCATGGTGTGGACATATTCTAAGAAGCTCTTTAAATCTTTTTCCAAGCTTCATATATTGATTCCCCTTCAAACTGACAAAAAAATATAGTATCATTTCTAAGCTTAGCAGTTTTCGATGGAGGAAAATATTTAGCTAAGAACTTTTGTGATAGTTCTCCCCATGTTCTGATAGATCCAGGTGCTAATGAATTTAACCAAGCCTTGGCTTTATCCCTTATTGAAAAAGGAAAAACTCTAAGCCTAACAGCATCATTACACTCTGTCATATTTAAAAGTAGCACAAATTTCAAGAAAATTAACAAGATGTAAGTTTGGATCTTCAGTAGGTGTTCCTCCAAAATGATTATTTTGTAGCATTTAGATAATAGCAAGTTTAAGCTCAAATGAATTAGCAGCAACATCAGGATTTTGGATAGTCAAGTGAAGTTCATCTGCTGTCGAATCAGCATAATCTTTTAAAGGTCTATGTCAATTTTCAATTTGATTATTTAAGTTATTCGCCATTTCATTTAAATTTTTAATTTATTTTTGTTGTTTTTGAATTTTTCTAATATTACGCTCTAATTCTGAATCGTAAAATATTAAACCTTCAGATCCAAGATTTCACATAAACAAATATAATAAGCAAAGAAAAATATCTTTAAAATACTCTTAAATAAAAATATATTTGCTTTTTGGATTTTTCATTTTTTTTAATTTTTTAAATATAATTATCTCTAAATTTTCTAATTTACCAAATCTATTTAATTTACCGTTACATTCCTCGGTAACGGCGCAAAAAACTTGATCATAAAAATATAGTAGTGTAGAAATTATATAGTTGACTCTGTTACGCAACAGTGCTAAAAGCTTGATGCAATATTTTATTAATAAAAAATTTAAACAATTAATGTTGGGATTCTATGCAAGTATACATATCGTTATCAAGTAATAAAGGATTTTTTATTTAAGCCCCAATTATCGATCCCATGGAAAAGGTTTAAATTTGAAATAATAAATTTACTAGAAAATTCACAGAAAATCAAAACGAAATTACTGTCACTAATTTTGAATGTTGAGATATTATCAGAACTAATTTTTTTAACTAATATCAAAACTGAATTATAAAGTTTAAACGGTAGCTACTAAACTATTAAACTATAAATTTTGTGTGTTGACCTCACTTTTGGTTCAGGTTTAGTTTTTCCTCTTTAGTAGCGTAAGGTCTAGACATAGGATTTTCCTATTGATTACTATTAGAAAACTAGACATGGAACCCACACCACTAGAAATTCTACCATCTTCTTTACTCAACATGAATTTCTACATATTAATCATAACCTCTAAGTACTTAGTAGGTGGGGTCACTATAAGGGAAACTCAAGATGAGTCACCCTTAGAACTGTTGGACCTTTGGGTTGACCCTGGGTGTTGGTCTGGAGCTAAGAAACTCACTACACTCATCTACACTCACAATCACTCACTACTCTAAACTTAAATTTCTAGCCTAGGTCCCTTGATCTTTTTTGGATACTCATATAGATGGTCCCCTAAAACTACTAGCCCTAGGGCTATGGGTTGACTAAGACCAGTACATAGAGGACCAAAAATGGGATTTCCTTTGATCTATGGCTCATTCAGGGTGATTAGTTACTCAATCCTATCAAAAATACCCGTCTTGGCATTTTACCCATAAACACCCCCAAATTACCAAAATACCCGTCCATAACCCAAAATTCCAAAAAATTCCCAAAAAATCTCAATAAATCCCAAATATTCCTAATTTCATTTTTTTCAACTACCACATGACCCAGTTTGGCCAATTTGACCATATTTAACCAAAACCCCCAAATTTGCCTTTAATGGCTCAAATTTTCCCAAATTCAACTCAAATGTCCATCCATTTGATCTCAGTTGACCCCAATTTCAATCCTAAACTCAAATTAACTTTTGATATCGCCAAGATAAACTAAATCCAATCTTAATTGGCCCATGATTTGAGCCCAATTTTGATTTAAGTCAAAACTCCAATTTTAACCATATGACCTAATCTCACCAAATTGAACCCATATCCTAGTTAATTGGCCCCAACTAATGTTGAAAAATCTTTATAACATTCTTATAAATCAAAATCAACCATCAATTGGCCTTGGTTAAGCCTCAAATTCATTTTATTTTGGCCTAAATCCAAAATTCTCAAATTTAGCCCCAAATTGGCTAAGTCCCCAAATTTCACCCAATTGGTTGCCTTAACCCCCAAATTGGCATCCAATTCATGTTGAAAACTCTTCATAGGGTCCCCATTGACCATTTACAACAATCAATTTTGACTTATCCCAAGGCTAACCCAAGCTAGACCCAAGCCTAGCCCAACATGACCAAATTGACTAAAATTCAAAATTCCCTCAAATTGACCCTTCAATTGAGCTCAAAACCACTTCCATCCTTCACCAAAGTTGTTCCTTATGATCATCTACACCAAATGCAACATTTATTTGGGCAAATTGGCATCGCTAGCCTAGACAAAAGCCAAGATTTGGTCATATGCACCCACTTGGACCCATGCACTAAATGCGACCTAACCACCCTAAAGCAATCAAATTAACTCCACCCCAGCCATTAGTTGACCCCTAAGGCTAAGCCAAAAACACCTCTAACCACCTAAATTAAGCCATGAACCAAAGGTCCCCCAAATTAAGGGATATTATTCCCAAAAATACACATTCTTTAGATATATTTGCCAAATCAAAGCACATTTACATTAAATTGTTGTGATGGATTCCTCTGGATACCCTGAGCACCTAGCCACCTCCCCCTGGCAGGCCGGCCAGCCTAGTCACTGGAAAAGGTCAAAATCGAGAGCCAACCCCATGGGACTTCACCCAAATCAAGCCTAGATGCCAACTCAGCCAAATTGAGTTGTAGAGCTCCTTTGCCCTCCACCTAAGCACCACAATGCACCCAAACTTATGCCCTGAGAGCCACCCCATGGCCATTTTTATAAAAACTCACCTCCATGGCCGTGGGAGGTGTGCTAAAATTTTCTCAGAGAGAGCTTCCCAAATCACTCACAGAGCTTCCTTGAGACCTCCACTGCCCATTCCAATCACTTCACTGCCTTGATTCCCCCTCTCTAACCCTAATTTTGAGCTTGAAAATTAGGGCAGAAACAGGGCATCCTCTAAACCTCCACTAAACTTCAATTGCTTGTGCCCACACCTACACAATAGCAAGAGAAGACAAATCCCCATCAAATTACCCTCTGAAATAGCCTTCACCATAGCTCTAGACCGACACTTGAAATCGAGCTTGGTCGAATTCATACCTAGGCCTTACACCACAGCAAGAGTCTCCATCTCTAGCTTCCTTGGACCCCAAAAAACGTGCAAATGCCCTCTGATTGAAGCTTCACTTCTCAGAGCAAAGGTATAAAACTTCTCCTCCTCTAGAGCCTATTTTGATTCTTCATTTGCTTAGGCTTGATTTCATGATTCCTTTACCGTATGGATGTATTCGTCTTACTTAGAAGAGCATTTTAAAAAAAATTCACTTAATTTGGTTAAGAAATGAGAGAGATCTTAAGCCTCAAAGGTGGACGGTTCTCGGCCTAAGCTATCGGGGACAATGACCACGCGTCGTCCGATCGTGTGTGTATCGAATGGACAACCAAGATGAAGCTGGACAGCGCTTCTTTACACGAACAGCGGGATGCGTGGCTGCTGGCATGGACGGCGGAGTCAAATAGGAGTGCGCCACGTGGATTTTCGGAGCCGCCGTAGGATGATGAGGCGCCGCGTGGATAAGTAGAAAAGTAGGGCTTTTTCTATTTATTTAAACTCTCTTAACTTTCAAAATCCAGGACTTTGTGTAGAAAAATCACAAAAATAAAATAAAAATACCCTCTTGCTCAGTAAACAGAGAAGAATAATGTGGAATAAATTTTAAGTCCATTTGATGCATATTTTATTTTTAATTAATTAAACATTGTTTTGAATTATTTGATTCTCCATGCATATTGACACATCATATTGGCTTGAAATTTTGGCATGTTGTAGCCTCTGTCAAGAGAAACATCCTCCGATTTTTTCAAACTCATAGAAGGTTCCTAGACGGAGATCCATATTTTTCAAATTTTTGTACATTATTTATTTAAAATAATCATGGAAATTAGCATGTTGATTAGAAAATTTCAAGAAAATTTTGGAAGGTCCAACATGACCAAAGAAGCTTTGGGAAATAATTTCATGGGTCAAGTCATTTAAAATGTACTTAATTTTCATGAACACTAAATAATTAAGATAATTAATTTTGAAAGATATGAACATTTAAATGACTTAATTTTTAATCTCTACTATTATTTATGATCCAGAGAACTCACCATAAAAATTTCAAAATATTTTGAGTACAGTTGATAACTTAAATTGATTTTTAAAGATAAACATCATTTTTGGCATTTAAATGATTTTTAAAAATCAAAATATAACTCAAAATTTTATAAAAAAACTTATTTTTTGAGTTCTCTATGATCAGGGGTGTTTTATAAAAATAAAATGATATTTAAAATAAAAACTTGATTTTTAGCTTATTTTTAATATTTAAATAATTAAAAATCCCTAAAAAGCACAAAAATAATAAAACTCATGGAAATGTTCTAAATTGCTTCCTAATCACTTAAGAACAATTAAAATATTTTTCATAGTTTTCTAAATAAAGATATTGAATTTTAAAGCTTAAAAATAATTTTTAAAGGCTAAAAATGACTTTTCATTAAAATAATTCCAATAAATCAAATAAAATTTTCTTCTATGAGTTCTCTGACCTTAGGGAGACTTTTCAAAAACACAAAACTTAATTTTCTCCATTTAAAATATTTTATATTTAATAAATACCCCAAAAATTAAAATAATTCTTAAAATTCACATAAAATTCAAATAACAATGAAATTTGGTCCAAAGGCTTCTCGGGTCTAAAGTTACCTCCAGTAAAAATTTCAAGGGATTAGGATTTACCTTGGTCAAGTTAGGAATTTTCTTAGAAAAATCTATTTTTGCATGAAAATAATTATATAAATAAATTAAATTTTGAAAAATCACATTTTCTCCTCTGATGTCTTAATTGACCCATGAATGAGGTAGGATAAAAATTCTAAAGTCATTTGGATTAAATTTGATAAATTATGAAGTGATAGAGCCTTAGTGGCAAATGTGTAATTTTGGAAATTTAGCCTTAATTAACATTTAGGCCTAATTTAAGGAAGAAAATTGGTAACCTCTGATCTTAATCAATTTATTTGATGTTTGAAACATAAGGGGTTAATTGGTAGAAACCAATCTCACTTTCCTCATTAAAAAGATAAGTTAATAAATTTCTAAATTATTAAAATTTGAAAGTTTATTAAAATAAAATGAATCTAGGACTTAGGGGTATGACTTTTGAAGTCAATAATTAATCAATTTAATACACCTATTTTGATGTTCAAATAAAATTCAAATCATGAATCATGATCACCTAAAGCTTAACCTTTTCAAACCTAATTAAGACACTCACTTAAGTCTTAAGGGCTTAGTAGTGACTTAGGCTAAATCAAGTTTCATTTAAATGAGGATTAAAAAAGTAAATATCATTGAAAATTAAAACATCTTTCAAACACTACAAGTTCAAGTCAAAATTTGGCTAAGTCTCTTAAAATTGTCTTTTTAAGGGTCTTCACCCACATAATCCTTAAATTGAATCACAAGTGATAATTACCTTATTACTAGGGATAATTGAGACATCAATGTTCACTGAGCATTAAGGGTATTTACAGGATGACTTATTAAAAAGCATAATAAGTTTAAAAGAACTCAGGATTTTTCACCAGGCAGCGAGAGAGTAGCATAGACCTGCTTCTTTCTCTAGATCTGTTAGATACCTCAGAGATCTACCAAACTTAATATATTTTGCTTGGCAACATCATCCTTAATTAAACTTCTAAGGACCCACCAAGATATGACCTAGGGTTAGATAGGTCGTCCAAATTTTACTTCCCTGTTTCATATAAACTGCCTTAACATGCATTTTAAGTTTCAGGTGGTGGAACGAGAAGACTCGTCAGGTACGTTTTTACAGTTTTCAGTGTTGTCTTTCTTATACTTTCATACTATGTTTTTCATACTGTACTTTTATACGTGCAAATGTGCATGTTAAACAATGATGCTGCCCTGCATGAAAACTAAAACTATCAGGATAGCTACAAAACCAAAACCAAAATCAGAACCAAAACTAAAATCAACCAAGATAAAATCCACCCTCACAACATTCAAAATATAAAACAACTCAAAATTTAATCACAAACATCACACAAAACTACAAGTGCAACTAAATTAAGACATCTTTATCGAATGATCGGGAATCCCTCAAAGAAGGTAACCTACGGTTGCTAGCGAGGATTCCCACGGTCTAAATGAAATTATGAAACTCATTAAGTTGAGTTTAGTAAGTTCATTTGGATGAAGTGAATCTAATAGAAAATAGTGGTGCCGGAATGAGGGAACCGTAGGATCCTAACCGGTGTCGCTCTAATCAACTTTAATATGCCCCTATAAAATTTAAAGAACTTCAACCATAAGGCCACCTGATATGACATTATAACTTGACACAATAAAAAACTCAAACTTGTCGTAGCACGGAGCTTGAAGCTAGCATGGTGAGCAGTACGACCATCTTCAACAGCAGAACCTGTCTTCCTCAGCTAAACCAATCTTCCTTCCTTAGACTTAAACCAAAAAGCCATAAGACTTTGACGTTGCTTGCTTATGCAACGTAAATCCTCACCATATATTTAGGCATTTGTATAGCCCTATTATACAATATAAGCCCTAACTCGTCTTAGGATTCCGAGGTTGTCATTTATCACGACCTAAACCCTCACATCTTCCAGGCTATTTGTGTGGTCGTTTCACACGAATGTAAGCCCTAACTAATAAAATTGGCAGGATGAAACACTTAAAATTTTCTCCTCAAAACTGAAGCCAAACATTAGGATAGCTTGGGAAGTCACCGGAGTTCTCCTTTGGATCCATGACATCCCCTGGTTCTTCCTCCTTTGGATTCTACAATAAAATGTTCTAAATTTGAACTAATCCCCTTTCACACCTCTACGTCCAATCTCATTGAAGAGTCCTACCCTTTGAAATTCCTTAAAGATAATAATTCCTGATTTTTATCGAGAGTCTTCTTAGGTGACTTTGGTCATTTAAGATGTAATTAACTATAGGGGCTTGCCCTTATAGGAAGCATGTATGAATCCAGCTTAATATAAATCCTATTTAATCCTTTTATATTAAATAGGGGAACTTGTTGGCAAATATAAAGGTTTTGCAAACCAAATAGATGTCATATATTTCTTATTTTATTTGATCAAGTCTCATCCTCAAGTCTTGTGTTTGTCCTTAGGAATAACTACAAGATTTGAGGTACAATGCTCTTTTATTTAAACTATAAAAAAATATGGGGTCAGTTTGATTTCAAATTTTTTTCTGAAACTAAATGTATATGTAAATTAAAATGTCCTTCCGAAGTGGGCGACGAGATTTCAATTCCGGTGACCGACAGCTTTTTACGGGAAACTCCTCCAACCAAAAATAGCGTTGACAGCTTCTAGCGACTCCACTGGAGATAGGCTTTTCTCTCCATACAAATCAATAAATATTATTTTCACACATCGGTAATATGTCCATGTCCCTCTTGGACCAAATTACCCTTCTTCCATTGACATACTTTACCCATTTCTATCTTTAGAAAGTACAGCTAAGTTTTTGAACTTCAGGACTGGCTGTTCAACCATCTTTAAATAGAGGGGTTTAGAAGGCCATTAAGGACTCCTTAAATTTTCCTGTGGGATTCGACCCCTAATAGGTGTGTCGGTGGACTAATTCTACCTGGGCATTTTCTACCACTAAGTAGGTCTCGCACTGGGTCCTAAAATACTTCACATCTCCCTTCCAAAATTGATTTGCTATTCCGCAAATTAAACCAAATCGTGTCGTGTTGCGCGCACCTTGAAATTTTCTTATGTTAATTAAATTTAACACTTTTTCTTAAACAAAGATGTTTAAATACCCATAAATTAAGACCCACCTGGTCTACAGATCAACCTCTACCTTCAGCGCTTGCACTAGAAATTACAAGGTTTTTGGCCATATAGCTAACCCTGAAACTTTCTGTTTTCAAGCCCGCTACAATGGCCTACCCAACGCTGACATTTTCCTGCAACCTGCTAACAGATCGTAGCGCTTGTAACGTCACTCCCACCATCAAATTCGGAGTTAGATTTGAAGATCTCGAGGTCATCCTCGGGAAAGCCCTGTTCGTGGTAATGAAGATCGCCGCTCCAGAAGTGCAGGAGCCATCTGCAGAATTCAATCTGAACTGCCTTCAAGACTTCCCTACCTGCAAGAAGGCTAAAGCTACTGCCGTTGTGGCACCCGTCAAACCCGCTAGCCCCACTACTGCTAAGGGGAAAGAAGTAATGATTGTTGAAGATCCGATTGAGGGATTAACCATCCCATCACCTGTGCTTGAAATCAGATCAAGTTCAAGGACTGTACCACTGACCCGAACTCAAAGGAGGAACCGTAACAAAAAAAGTTTGGAGGGCCATCAAAGCCCAGGCTTCTGAGAAGACACCCGTTGAGGAGGAGCTAAATATATATGTAAATTAAAATGTCCTTCCGAAGTGGGCGATGGGATTTCGATTCTGGTGACCGACAGCTCCTTAGGGAAACTCCTCCAACTAAAAATAACGCCAACAATGTGATGAAGATTTCCTATGTGAAAAACCATATTTCTCACTACAATAAGATTTTGATAAAATAAGATGAGATAAATGGTTCTAATATGTATTGTGTCAAATAGGAGTAGTTTTAATTATCTACTCTCATACAGTGTTATAGAAAATCATTGGTTAATCCCTGGTTTATTTTCTAAATCTGTGGCTAGGCTAGAAGGATACTGGCTCCCACTTCCCTTCACCTGAAGGCTAACCCTCGCTTTAGTTTTTAAAAACTAAGACCAAATTAGGGGCGTTAGTCTGTCACCCTAAAGATTCTCCAATTCTACACCCAACAAATTATATTTTCCTATTTATTTGCACTTAATTCCATGAACGAAATTCTCCTTCATTAAATCAAATGTGATCATCACTCTATTGTAAAACTCATACTTCATTTTCTAGATCATATGTTTCAGAACACATTTTAACAATTCAATTGGCTAGATCAAAAAGTAAATTAAGTTCAGACTTGAAAAATCATCATAATTTATTTTATATTTTAATATTGGCACATTCATATTATCTCTTCATTTAATCATATCTCAGAGTATGGAGAAAGATAAAGTAAACTACTCAGACTTCATGAGAAAGATATAACAAAACACAAATTTGATATATAAAAGAAAGTTCATACAACACTAATAAACAAACAACACTTATTTGAAACTCTTTCTCAAAGCAAGTCTCTTTTAGCCTCTTTTAGGAAATGTAGGAAGAAGAAATTTGTCACTTTTTCTCCTTCTCCAATATTATTAGAGAAGAATTCACACTTCATCTCACCATAAAAACTCTAAATTATAAAAACAATAGACTCTAAATGGTTGTGGAATGAAAAATGAAAAAATGCGTAATGCGTAGAAGGTTGAATTGGGATGATGAGATGTCAGGAAGAGTCACTTTTCTGATCAATTTTGGCCCTAAATAAAGCCTAGAGCCGGTTCTCCAATAGGTGCTCCAAAAACTCTTGAAAAAGCATCCAAATTCATTGAATCTTTTAGAAACAGAGGCTAAACTGACATTGGCGTCGTCGACGCCCATTTTGGCACTGTCGGTGCCAGTGTTCTGCAATTTAATTCACTGCTCTATATCAAACGGCGTCGTCGGTGCTGAGTAAAATTCACCATCTGTTTTGTTGTGTTGTACCTCTTAGTGTTGTTAGCGCTGAGCATTTCTTCAAAAACGTCATTTTGACTCTAAATTCCATCATTTTTATTTCTTTTTTGCTTTAAGTCCTAAAAATCAACAACCTGCAAGAAAACATAAAAATACATTCCATTAAAGTGCAATATCACAAAAAATGAGTATAAAATATGAGTCTAAAAATGCATATATTTTTGGTATATCAATTGACCACTTAATTTTTCATCTAAAGTTTTCCTCTCTTTCTTGAATTTTGGTAAACTAAATATGTTTTAGTAGGGTTTGTATGAAATGGCATCTTTTCAATTTCAGTATGAAATTTTATGAGTAATGAATTGATTTTTGTGGCTTAGAGCATGGTGGCTCAAGTATGTCTTTTATTTGGTCAGATTATTATATTCTAAAGCTTTTATTGTTATTATCCTAATGTTTAGTGAGCTACATGAGATAAAAAGAAATGTGTATAATTTGTTTATCAAAATTTTATAAATTTATGGTTATCATCTCTAATTCTATTACTTTGTTGGAAAAGATCACAACATGAAAGGAAACATAAAACATAAGATAACACTGCAACACCATCAGCTAAGTTCTAGAACATCAAAATCATAGTGTTATGATGCTAATTAGGGAGCACTACAGTGCCAAATTCTTAAAGTTTTGATGAAAATGAATGTGAGACTAGAGTCTTGATGCTACTTTTATTGCATTTCAACACAAGGAACTAACAAAATGTGCTAAAAAATTAGAGAGCCTGGCGTCATGGTGCTGATCAATGATGTTGTAGCACTAGCTATATAGGAATCAAAATTATCTTAAGACCAAGAGCGTGCCACCTTGGAGCAACATTTGGAGTGCCTTGGTGCAAAAATAACAAAAACTTAATCCAAATTACATAGACCTTGGCACTATTACACCACATTAGAATGTCACATTGCCAATAAAGTAGCACCTTGGGGTCAAAGACTCAACGCCAAAATGTGACGGCCCCAACCATTCAACCTTAAAATAATTTTTAAAGTTGGTTGTAGGAGTTACTTGGAAATTTTAGGGTGTTATTCCAGTAAAGTCAAGTGTTGACATGATAGGAGAGTATAAGTGGGTACAATTACATAATTTAGAGAGTGAGAGTGACAAGAGGGAGTAATAAGAAATCTATTGAAGGAGGAAAGAAATGGGTCAATGTTCAACTTTGAAAACTCAATATGGCCATATCTTTCAAATTTTCTTTTCTTCTTTAAACTTTTGTGATTAAATGAACATTTAAGTGTTGATTTTTATGACAAAGTTCTATGAGAATTAAGTTAGTTTTGAGTTTATGGTGTAATCACTTTCTTCCTTATATTTAAAAAGTTATTATTTGTTTATTATTTTTTATAACTCTTTGATATATCATATAATCATTTCGTTGATGATGTCATTGTTATTTAATTTAAAATATCTATTGTTGAATGATATCAAAAATGGAATTTAATGCTTGAGCAACATGTACCAACAAGTAGCAATTAAAATAGAAAAATACTCAGGTAATTCTTGCAATTCCACGAGAGAAAAAAATATAATGCAAGCTTTTGATTTTAATTCACCTAGAAATATAATGAATTTTTCAATAAGATTAGAACTTTGTTATAAAAAAAAGGCACAGAGATACAAAAACTCTTAATTAGTTATCGTTTGGTATAAAGTTTAAATTTGGATTTAGTTGTTATAATAAATCGAAAGTTATGCTTAACTTATTTCTAAATTCATAACTAATTTTCAGGTATTTAATTTAGTAAATAAATTTAGCATATAACTAGTAAACAAAAACTTTTGAACATTGGTTGAATTAAAACTAGGAAGAAAAGATTAATTGTTGACTTATCAAATACTAAATTATGATCTTCATAAGAATGATACTCTACTCATTTTATTTTACTTGCGTGAAATGTGCATTTGCTTTCATCATTTAGCTAGTCAAGTTCTTGGTGTTATTGTCGGTGATCCAAGTAAAGTTTGAATAAGTTAATATTACTCACATTAACTTATTTTTAAATTCATCTTATTGTTTGTGCAATTTTATATTCAAATTTAGTGGATTTGCTTATTTATTAGATTATGGTATTCGTAGCTTTAATGATTTATAGTTATTATTCTTATTACTTTCAAAATTTGTTAATAGATTGTGCTATTATCATTTGTGATTATATTTAGTAGTGCTTATTTAATATTTTGAGTTTACTTTATGTATTTGTTTATATTATGAGAGGCTATACATTATACTATGGAGCAAGAATGTACAAACCAGGCATACAATGTTGAAATTTCTCATTTGTGATTTGATACAATATCAGGATTAGTATTTCATCCATAAAGCCAATAATATTACTATATGATGGATCCAATCACAACATGATGATGTCACTACACTAGGGGTTTGCATTACTAGAACTTTTCCCCTTATATTATAAAGATATGATACAATTACTATTTATAGTTGGGTCTCATAAAGGGGTAAGACTCTAAAGTTAATTACTTTCTAGAAGGGACTATCTCCTGGAAAAATTATTGATTCAAATAGTAGCTAACATTTCTAAATCTCAAATAAATTTGAATTCAAGATTATTATTTGGATTTCAAAAAAGGATTGGCTCAAACTAAAATTATTTCTACTTGAATTCAACAAAATAAAAGAAAGAAGCATCATATATTATGAGGCTAGGAGGTGCTCCAATTTATCCTATGATCGTGATTTAATTTTTAGAAGATTAAATAGGAATTACTAATGTTGAACTTGTTAAGCTTTGTTTTAGAGGATTTAGGACCAATATTTTAATGAGATGAATCATGGAAAAGCCTAAGAGAAAACTTAATAGGATCTCCTTAAAACCTAAACTAATGTGAGCTCTATCAATATGAGTAGAAGGCTTGAACCTGTTCTAAGAAATAAAATATGGAACATATATACTTCACACCCACTAATGAGTAATATCTAGTATGATTCTTCTTGGTTTATGACCTTACTTAGAGAGGGTTTTCAACTAACATCACTTATGCTTAAAACCCATGAAAATAAGTTACATGCATGAGCAAATTGGGTAAGTTGTTATTAATTAGAATGATTGAATTGAGATATATCACTTGATCTTGAAGACAGGAGTCCTGTGTATATATGCACACAACTAATGCAAAATTTCACCTTTAAATTTTTAATTTATTTTCAAACTCAATTGATATGGTGTTTGATCAAAAGGTTGTAGGAATGATGGCTAGCATTTATGCATGCATGGGAAGTGAAATTAAAGCCAATCACATATTAATTGCATACTTCCCTAATAATGGTAATTATGGAAATGATTCTTACTTGTCAGATATCTCTTTTCTGTTCAAGGAATGAAGTGTCAAAATAAAGAAAGAGATGCAAATTAAATGATTATTTTATGGTTTCCAAATTTTTTTAGCTATTTATAAACGTAAGGGTTTTGGTTTTATTTATTTATAGTTATATTTTTAAAATTTAGTTTTATTTGCTAAGTTTGGTAAAAGCATTAATTTACCATAAGATGCGAACGATAGAAAATTGGGTCAGACTTAAAAAAACAACACAAAAAAGTAACATAAAAAAATAGGTTTTTCTAATGAATAAATCAAAGTAAATAATCAAAGTGAAGAACATAACAATATGGAGTATATAAAAAATAGGTTGATGGGTTGGGTTTCATAATGCGCCCTTGAAAAGAAGAAAAAAGTCAGCTAAGCTACGCCCATATAAACTATAATGCAAATCCTAGAAATAAGCAATGGCTCTATTTGCTCTACTCATACTCCTTTAAGTTGGTCCATCCTTTGCCTTTAGGCTTCCTATGCTCATCCCTACTCGTCCTAACCACGTGGCCCCTAACCTATTTTTATAAATTACATAAAAAATTCTAACAAAAAACTATGTCAAATTGAGATTAGTATAAGTGACAAATCATGTGTGTGATAGGTATATTAAAAACATGTGCACTTGGCACCATCAAGCACCACACCCCCTTTTTAAGTCATTTAATTTGATTTATGCTTAATTTAAGGTGTTTAAACTTGACTTCAAGGTGAATTTATGATTTTAAATAGGTTTGAAATAAAAATCTTCCAATCTTCATAAAATTATTTTATAAAGTTAAGGGATGCCAGAGGATCAATTTTAAAAAATTTATGATTCTTTTATTTATTTTGATTTTTTCTTCAATTTAATTCTTTTTATTTGATTGACTAATGGAAAAAATAAATTCACTCAAAAAATTCTACAAATTAAAAAAAAATTAGAACAACGTCTCAAACCCTCCTATAAAAAAATCAAATTAATTTAAGTTTATTAAGAGAATTGTGATTTAATTAAGGTTTGCTTGAATTATTGAATTTTAAAAATTTAGAAAATATTTTAAAAATTAAACAATTTTTGCCTTAATTTTATAAATTTATTTTTATTTTTAGAGGTTTTGTGGTTTAAACTTCAAAATTTTTTGGTTGAGTAAATTAATTCTTATGAATTTTTTTAAGTTGGTGCTTTTTTATATTAAATTTAATTAATTTTTTTTATTTAAAAAGTAGATAAATTTCACTTATAAATATTCTAAGTTTTCATAACAAATGAAATCCACATTTCTTGAAATTTTACCCAAATATGAGGGATCGCCAGGGGGCACTTATCAGGAACATTTTAGGTCATTTGATTAAATTTTAATCTTATATACTTTTTTATGTAAGATAATGCATTTAAATTATTAATAATTGATTTAAACGTTAAAACTAATGAAATTTCTTAGATATGTTGAACGTAGGGCCCTACCACTCAAAAAAAAATTTCAATAAATAGAAATATTATTGTTGAGGGTTATATTACCTGGGTTCTTTGGTTTCCGATAGAGGCAAGCCCCTATAGTCAATTACATCCTAAGAGACCGAAGGCACTTAAGAAAACTCTTGATAATGACCATAGGTATATGTCTTCAAGATTAAGCTTAATTTTTAAGGCTGGATATGGAAAAAACCAAATAGGAGTGGATCAAATAGGAGCAAAAATCTTTTGGGAATCCAAAGGAACAAGAAGTAAGAGATGTCATAGATTTCGAGGTGAACATTGATGACTTCTCAAAATTTTCTATTGTTGAGTTTTACTCTTTAGAAATGATATTTATTTGTTGTTTACTCCTGTCATTTAATTATTTAGGGCTTACATTTACATGATATCCGATCATGCAAATAACTTGAAATATAGAAGGATTTATGTCATACCAAATGATGACCTCAGAGTCCTAAAAGAGTTAGGGTTTTTATTGCACAATGTGGTTGTACAAAGGCCTAAAGATGATGTGAAGGTTTATGTCGCACAAGGCGGACTACCTCAAAGTCCTAAGGAATGTTGTTGCTTAAACTAAAGAAAGTTTAGCTGTTGAAGATCTTGTTTGCTCTCTTGAAGAAGTTCTCTCCTTGCATTCTCGTTGCACTGCCCACGAAGTTTGCTCCAAGTTTTCTGCCATGACGATTGTAAGTTCAGGGTTTAAATTTAAAGTGTACATGCAAATATTTTGGTCAGTGTCTTGTCGTTGTGTACCTCCTATACAACCAAACTACTATTCTCCTATTCTAAGAGGTAATGGGTAATACACGTACACAAAAGAACAATAAAAGTGCAGTAAATAAAATAAGGTAATGAATACTTTATTCAAGACTCAAATCCCACTTTGTATCCCTCGCTTAGCACACATAAGCAATGTCATCACCACCTTTGCCACCTAGACCCCTGACTTACACTAACCCAATGATCCATGTGTGGCAAAAAAATCCCCAATTACTCACAAGGATTTAAATAGCTTATTCAAGACTCAAATCCTTTAGCATTAGATTATGGGTGTGGAATAAGTAGTTTAGGGTAATTTATTAGAAGTGTGAATTAGCAGGTTTGAAATCATATCTTGGTGGTCCCTAATATTTTAAGAATGTTTTTCTTCAATAAAGAATAATAGGTTTGAGTGTCCTTCGAGTTGTTCAAAAAATTGTAAAAGCGCTTGGGGCATGACCTTAAACATCTTTTAGAATCTTTTGAGTCATTTCGAGTTCATTTAGACTTATTATATTTTAAAATTAATCATTCCTAGTTGATTTAGTTATGATGTTTTAACTTCTGCTCGGTGAACATTTAATGATTTAATTAACACATGAGTGGAGTAACTAGACATTCATTTGATTCTTCACTTAGGAAATGTGTGGGTGGACATCATTAAGAGGAAATTAAGTTGTTATGGAACCCCACTGCTTCAGTTGGAATTGAGCTTGTAGTGTTTAAAAAATGTTTAAAATTGATTGTATTATCTTTTCTAAACCTCATTAAGTGATGTTGAATCAAACTTAGTTCATTATCAAGCACTTAAGACTTTATGTGTAGATTTGCAATTTTGAAAAATGTTGAACGAGATGAACTTAATCCTTATCAAGAGATTGTATTATCATTGAGCCATTGGTATAAGGCTTCCAAATGGTGAGTTATTATCTTCCTAACACAAGCCCTTCACATAAGGATCATCCAACTTAATTAGCTTCCAAAGCACAACAATTAGAAATTTACACTTTTACCCTTTTACAGAAAATAAACCTTTAAGTTTCAATCATTTTAGGGGGCTAAGTATGATCAATATTACCCACTTACCCCCTTATTTAGCCTAAATTTTAATTATAGTTTAAACTTTCATAATTACCATTTTTGCCCTTAAGGCTCTTCACTTCATAATTCTTTTAGTTGCCCCAAATGACTTTAAAATTTTGCTAGCACCCTGCTCATGGGTTAATTAGAATATCAATAGAGAATTTGTGTTTTTCTGATTTTTTATTTAATTTTTAATAATTATTTTAGTCCAAAAACAAAGATTTTCAACAATAATTAATATAGCTAAGCAAAATAAATCTTTTGTTCTTAAGGAAATTATTGGAAACTAACTTAGGTTAGAGGACCACTACGCATAATTTTTGTAAATTTTTAAATTATATTTAAAATTTTTATAATTTTTTAATTGATTTTAATTAATAAATAAATAGAAAATATATTTTACTTCAAAAAATACATTTTTATATTTTGCATAAGTCTCTCTGACTTCAGAGAACTCAGTGAAATTAATTTTATATTTTTATAATTTTTATTCCATTTATTATAATTATTTTATTCACATATTAAAAAAATACATTTAATTATTAAAAATATTTTTTACACCCTTAGAAATTTACAAGTCTGTCTTTAGGTTATTCTTTGTGGTTAGAGTAATATTTAAGGCAATTTGGAGTATTTTCATATTTTATTTTAATATTTTTAATTATTTTAAAATTAGAAAAATAGCTTAAAAATAAAGTTTTATTTTAACTTCAATTTTTGTTTAAGTTCCTCTCACAAGGAGCACTCCAAACTAATTTTGACAATTTTCTGATTCTTATTTTATTTATTATAATTAATTTAAACCAAAATTATTATTTACTTAGAAAATAGATTTTTATATTAAAAATATTTTTTCTGACTTTCAATTTTTTATTGGGGCCTCCTAATATCATTATTTACACATTTTGATGATTATTTGAATTATTTTAGTTTTTCTAATTTTTATTAATTTTATATAAGAAAAAAGACTTGAACAATTTTTAAATCTGACTTTTATTTTTCCTAAGATCTTCTAATCACTGTTAACCTACCAAACATGATTTAATTTTATTGTTCTTTATTTTATTTTTTATAATTTTTTGATTTAAAATAATACTAAGTATTTCAAAAATTAGGGTTTTTGATCATAAAGATGTCCTTTGACCATGGAAAATAAGCTCATGAAGAACAAACTCTCAAAATTTTATGTAATTTAGATAATTATTTTATTACTTATGATTTAATTACACTCTTTAGTATTTAATTAATTTAAAAATAAATATAAGGAAAATATTTTTATTTTTTTGTTCATTTTTTTTCCTCTATTTATTGAGCACATGGATATTTTTTATTTTTTTTATAATTTTTCTACACCACAAAATGAATTTTTAAGTTTTTGTATTTATTTAATTTTAAAATACCCTATTTATCTACTTATCTGAGTCGGCGTCGCGTCATCCTTAACATCTCTGAAGCGTTACGTGTCGTCCACTAATTGGTGGTGCTTTCCACGTGGCCTGCTGACTGTGTCCGTTGTTCGTGTAATATCACACTGTTCGGCTTCATCTCAACCGTCCATTCAATACACACTAAAATGTACTACATTCATTCATCATTCCCAATCATCCTAACACAAGAATCGTTTGTGTTTTTGACCTAATATCTCACTCAATTCTCAACCAAATCACATGGGATTTGTTCCCACATCTTCATCTAAGTGAGATAAACCTATTCATACGGTTAAATACTTATGAAATAAAAGTTTTCTTCACAAAGGTCCAAACTGAAGTAAAATTAAGGGATTTTGGGTTATACCTATGCCCGAGAGATGAGGCCTTGATTGGCTTGGTTAGAGACGATCGCCTTTAATCCACAAAGCTCTTCGAAGTGTTGGTTTGAGCTGAGGTGTGGCCTATGTATGGTTTTGATCAGAAGGTGGCTCGAGCTTGGTCAAAGACTAGGTTAGAGTGCTCAGGAGAGGGGATTTTGATTGAGGAGGTGTTCTTAAGCTCTGGTGAAGCTTAAGAGCAAGTTAATTTAGAGTTTTGGTGGACTTGGTGTTATGTTCATGAAATGACATGGATTTGGGTGATGAAATTGAGCTCGGGTAGTGGAAATGGTGTGATTGCACTTAGGAAGACCGAGAGAGGCTCATGGAGCAATTGGGTAGAGTTTCCCCTATGTTTTGAATCATCCCCAATTTTGATCGTGGTAGGGGCCATTTATAATTGAGGCTAAAGGGGAGGCCTCAGGTTGCCATCGGCTGGCACAAATAAGCTGAGGTGGAGAGTTGAGCGACACAATTGGCCAAGGAGAAAGAGTCATAAGGGATGGGTCAAATTTGGGGTTAAGCCACAGGGGCCTCTCTTGGTTTTGGGTTTTTCGGCCACTAAGGGAGCCGGTCAAGCCAGATGGGGTAGCTAGCTAGCTTAGGGAGGTCGGGGAGGTTTAATTGTAATCAACTTGGGGCTTAGGAAGGCTAGTTGAATGGGTAAAGAGTTAAAAAAATTTAGGGGAGGAGTTTCTATAAATCAAGGGGCCTTTGGTCCATGGCTCAAAACAATTCTTGGCTAAGTTTGATGTGGCTAACTCACATGCTTAGGATGGGGCTGAGGTGATTAAGATTTAATTAAATTAAAAGAATAGGGAAAAGTTTGGTTTTAGAATTAAAATGGGGTTTGGGCTTGGATTTAGACCAATTGATGGTCCCATTTGGCCTAGAAGAATGTCATGAGGAATTTGGGAATTAATTTTTGTGGAATTGGAATGATCATGGCTCAATTTGATGGAATTTAGAATTGGGTTCAATTTTGGGGTAGTTGGCTTAGGCTTAGATTTGGGTTTGAAATTGGATGGAATTAAGCTTGTATTTGATTCAAATTGGACTTGGCTATGATGATATTTAATTTAGATTTGAAATTGAGTGAGTTTAGAATGAAATTGGTGGAAATTGGGAGTAATTTGGGGACTTTAGGAATTTAAAGGTATTTTTGGGAATTTTGAACAATTTTGGTGGATTTGGGGTGCAATTGAGAGATTTAGGTGACTAGAATTGGTTTTGATGAAGTTTGGAATGATTTTGAGGAATTTGGCAAATTTTAGGGCATTAGGGGTATTTTAGCAATTTTAGGTGATATAGGGGTATTTTGATAATTCTGAGAATTTTTGGAGGTATTTGGGTAATTGGGGTAATTTAAAGTAGTTCAATGTGACTTTTGGTGAATAATTGGGGGTTTGGGTGATTTTGGAGATTTTAGGCTTTCAGGGGCATTTTGGTAAATTTAGGGAAAAGTGGGGTAGGAGGCCAAAGTGGGATGTCTTAATGAGAATGGGTTTGATGGCCATTCAATTTGTGTATAATCCTCCTCTAAAATCATAAGCTCCATGGGGAAGCTCATTTTGGATCCTCCGCATGTTGGTCCTAGCCACCCTGGCCAAAGACTAAGGGCTTGTGGCCACCCATATGAGTTCTCAAAAAGAACTCGGAGATAAGTTAGGCATAAATGATTTTTGGGTTTAAGTGTGTGTGTAGGTTGTGACCATGACAAGTCGCCCAGGTTTGCCCTAAGGTCTCATTGATCCTATTGGAATTCATTATTGGGTCTTCTCATGTTAGTCTTCACCATCCCAAGTGAGGAATGTGGGCTTAGCACCACCCATTTGAAACTTCACAAGAAGAGTCAAGAAGTGTTTATAATTTCTAAGTGGGAGGGTTCCATTACTAGTCCTCTAAGATAGTCAATAGGAAAGTCCTATGGCTAGATCCTAGGCTTCTAAAGATGAGAAATTACACCTCATAAAAAATGAGGTCAACAAGTAATAGCATAAGTTCTCATCTTTTGTTTCATTCGTCACTCACTAGGAGTGAAGGTGAGGTTGTAGCATGCTATGTCTACTAGTATCCCTGACATTTATGCAGCTAGCCATACAAAACCATCTTTGTTCTCAGAAAGCTCTAGATCAGTGTATCTTTCATCCATACATCAAAAGCTTCACTTATCAAAAAAGTTTACCATGCTCTTTGTCAATTGCAAGAATTTCAATGGTGGTCTTACTGGTCTCGATGGTATGCACAATACTTCTTTGTATCCAAGAGGAAGGCTATGGTCATCATTGGGGGAGCTCTCTTGAAACAATCCTTATTTTGAATGGACTCAACTATCTCGACCATGGATACCCTCAATAAGGTTCTCTTTGGCGTGTCATTATGGGGTAGCAGTCACTCATTGTATCGAGTTGGTCGTTGGCTAGGCTATTGGGCCTAACCTCATTAGTTGTAACTTATGTTAATCTCTCTATTGTATTAAGGTGGTTGATTGTCTTTATAGTGCAAGTGAGCAGATGGCTAGCTCCAACTACTCAGTCAGGGTTTCTGATCGCTGCAAACCCAAAGCTTGCTAAAATTGACCCTTCCTTCAGCTATTGGGCCAGGGCAGTGTGTGCAACTACAAGTTTTAGATCCCGTACCTCCAACAAGAATTGAGTGACAAATGAGCGGAGGATCTAGTTATGCCCCAATCTTATTTAGAACAAGGCTTGTAAACTCTTTTTTGGCTTATGGGAGCTGTATAACTATATCACAAATATCCTCTTAAAATAAGCAAATAAAGTGATCGCTTTAGGTGATAATTCATTGAACCACTCGAGGGTCGGCTCGTTCAGCATGGTGAAGAACATGAAACACTTCAATGCAACTATAATCTTCAACAAACAGACAATCGATTTAAAGGAGTCAATGTGGTCAGCTGAATCCGTTCGACCCTTGTATAACTTTAGAGCAAAAATTTTGAACTTTTTGAGGCTCATCATAAAAAATTTATTGATATAATGTGTTCTCAAGCTTGAGAGGTGCCTCAATTTGCTCAAATCATTGTTTGTTTATAGATGCCAACCCAACACTATCCAAGTGCTAGGAATCTCCAACCCTTTCTTTAAGCAAAGGTACCTTTTGGTTGTTGAACATCGATGCTTCTTGTATGTGGTTTGCTCCCTTCCCCAATCCAATGCCTGCTTTAGGCGCCATCATTTTGTCCTTCTTCTCCTGAATTTGTTGTTGCATAAACACCCTAGTACACTCCATATTAGTGATATCTCTGTTGTAGACTTCTTCTCCTTATGTTACTCTTCTCATTGTGAAAATGATCTACAATCACCACACTTTATAGGAATTTAGATCTTGATTTATCCATGAATCGTACAAAGGAAATATAGTGTAAGTCAAATAAGAGAGAGGGAGAGAGAGAAGGAGAAGTGAATGGTAATGAACAAAAATTTAAATTGTTGATTTGTCTTTTCTAAGAAAATTATTCTCCTATTTTATAAATGAGGGGATAGAATATATGAAGTTACACATATGCCACAACATTATTGGGCGCG
>NEWO01000295.1:511587-562280 GCA_003013225.1 Phalaenopsis aphrodite
GTGTTTGAGAGCTCATCCCTCTAATTTATGCTGGGCAGTATTAATGCTATTGACCCAAAGACTAAGAAGATTTTGCAACTTCTGCGTTTGAGACAGGTTTGCACCTCTTAACATTTCGGGATATTTGCATAAAGACCACAAAATTCCTTTGACATTTACATATATAGCACTCGTGTCAACCTATGCATGAAAAGGTGTACTTAACTTCTAAAAAGACAGTATGGTGATTTTTTTGTTGTGATATTAAAGATTTGTGTGATATGTATGTAAATATGATAATTTAGTTTTTATATAAATGCTTAAGAATTGTGTAGTATGTAAGTAAATTTTCCTATCTTTTTCCATGAAATGTGCAAGTAACTCCTTATTATTTCCTCTCATTGTGAGATCGAAAAATGCTTCTTAACTTTGTATTGAAGCGTTCCTAATCTTCTTGTAACCCAGGACTATTAGATCTCATTAGATCAGAAGCTATTGTAATTATCTTTGTTACAATGCTATTCAAATCTATTTACTATTATTTTCTTTACCCAACTCACACTTTCCTTTTAGTTTTCCTTACATTTATGGTAGTAGCTTGGCTGAACATCGATGATTGATTCTTGTTTCTGTATGAAAATTGCTGAATGGGCATGCAAGCAAGCTGGTATTATGGACATAAAGTTGAGTGACCAAGAATCAATGGGCAGGAAATTGCATAAACATGCCATGCCCTCTCAGTCATGCAGATTAGCAGCCATTGTTTGAAAGGGCTTATGACCAAATGATTGTGGGCCTCATACTTTTATCTCGTTTGGATCAATGTTTAATACACGAAGGTGATGATTAAGTCAAGATCTCCAGGAGCTTCGTTGGGTGGACATTTGGTGATATGTTGGTTTTGTAATAGGAAATGAAATAAATTTTTTGATTAAATATTGTGCTAGTTGATGGTAGAAAACAGAGATTTATGAGAAAATAGTAAAAAAGATGAAAGAAAAAAAGGAATTACTTTTTTTTTTCTTGAGGATTGGGGTTTTTTGAGTGGCTAGAAATGAAAAATGATTCTTTCTTGATTGAGATTTTAATGAAAAGATATAAAATAAAGTTCTATCTTTTTTTAAAGTTTTATTACTAGTTTACTCCAATAAGTACACTACAATATAGATTCTTGAAGATGATGCAAGTACAATATATAAAATTGCCATCCATTATATTAATAATATAATTTTTTTTTCAGAAAATTAATTATGAAATTATTAAGCAACATAAGGATTCATGGTTGGTAATATGAAACTTAACATAAATAGGAGCGCAAGTGGTACCTTTTCTAGTTATACAAAAAAAAAAGGGGCCTAGGGCCCTCAATCCATTAGTTGCTGTCAAGGATATAATGTAATGATCATTAACATGGCTGATGAAATATACTTTAACAATGTTATCTCACCTTAAATGTTGAATAACATCTTCTGAATGTAATTCATCAATTAACAAATCTCTCTAAGAAGTATTAAGCATGCATAAATATCTATCCTATTAAGATACTCATAAAAAACAACAGTATTTTAGACAAGGGTTCTTGTTCTTATGGTCAGTCAAAATAACATGGAAATCAGGACATAGTGTGTAATTATATACAAGTCTATCAAAACCAGGCATTTGAAGATCAAGTGAAGTGGTCATAAGGGACACCTTAAATTAGACTTCTGTTGCTTTGTTTTGATGTGTGACATCTCCTTTATCTATGCTAGAAGCAACAAAGATCACTTC
Organism: Phalaenopsis aphrodite; assembly: GCA_003013225.1. NCBI lineage: Eukaryota > Viridiplantae > Streptophyta > Magnoliopsida > Asparagales > Orchidaceae > Phalaenopsis > Phalaenopsis aphrodite. The sequence continues at coordinate 513,337 of NEWO01000295.1, forward strand.
AAAATCTCATAAAATTTTGGAATTTTCAAAATAAGAGAAGATGCCATCAGGTTCTTTACTGATCAAAAGCATTTTGTGCATTAGGTGTCAAGGCAAAGATATCTCTTAAGAAATCAGTAAGAGATGCTGCAATGATACAAAAACTCTAAATGGACCTCATATAAAATGCAGTCAACCCATGGAAACTTATCCTCACATCGGTGAAAATAGCATCATATTGTTAGTCTCTTTGTGTTGAGCTGCTCTAGCTAACGAATTTTCATACCTGGTATTTTTGTATTAGTGTTTTCTTATGCTTGTTTGCGTGCTGCACCCGACTCATCCTATTCTTTCTTGCGTGATATTGTATTCCTACACACGTATCTCTAACTTTGCAATATGTGCCTACACACTCGTCTGCATGATTGCCAGTTTGCTTGCATGTTGTCATGGTTCAAAAATTCGTTTGAGGGGCACTTGCCTCAGGCCTTGCCATGAAACGACCTGCAATTGCCACAAAACCTGTGATTTCATTTTTCCTTAGTGGCTTTATGCTTTTTTTCTTTTAAGGTGTAGGACACAAAGTTATATGCCTTGAGGCACATGAGATGAAATGCCTAAACTCAAAATTTGCTTTGAAAGACACTTTTGAGCTTGTATATAAGAGGATTTAAGTTATTTGCTCTATAGTGTTTAAATTGCTTTAGAAATAGAGAGTTCTATGTTTTTAGGAAATTTTCCTTTTTATTTTTAACTTTTTAAAAGTTCAAACTAATTTTTAATATTTATTTAAATTAGTTTGTTATATTTTCTTTTTTGCTCTTTTTATTTTAAATTTTTTCTTTTTTAATAAATCATCTATTTTTTAAATTTTAGTTTTCTAGTTTTCTTTTAAACATTCTTTTTCATTTTTTATTTTAACTTGTTTTTATTATATTTCTCCATGTTGTCTATTCCTTTTGTTCAGTTTTTAATTTTTTCTAAACATTTTCTTCATTATTGCATATTAAAGTGTCTTTAAATTATGCTTATGCCTTGATTTGACTAAAGTTTTATGACAGCTTCGGTAAGGCAAAATGACTCAATTCTCTATTTCACGTGTAAAATCTTGTGTGACCGCTTGCATCTCACTCCCATTACTAGCAACATCATATCATCGTACAGCTGATTCTATTCCTATCCAAATTCATATCTAGTTGCAATTTTCTAATTATTTTCATTGAATAACAACTCTTATTCTGTTTCAACCATAGAAAATCATCCTTTTGATTTTAATATTTCCCATATATAAAGGTATCTAAACATTGGCTTTTATGTCATGAAAATTTTTTGTTTTCTATTTGTTTAATGATGTGATAACAAAAAATGAATTCTTCAAGATACATAACTTATGGAAGCTGCATGAAAAACACAAATCCTATGCGGTGTTGCACAGGGTCAATATACTTTATGGAATTGATGTTACTATTTTGTCGACTTGTTTTATAGATGGAAAATAGTGTGTAATATATATTTTTCCTGGGTTGATTGGAAAAATTTTAGTAAAAAGTTTTAGTTGATGGATTTGAAGAATCATACAGTTATCTTCATATATTTTATCATAGTCTTGACTTCTATTTGAAAATTTATCTATCTGAATGAGAATCAAAATGACTAATTTTATATCCTAGTTTGAGCTATTTAGTCTATCATACTTCAACAACTCTAGTATTTTTTTCTTCTTACGCCTGTGCCCCAAGTATGATAATGTGATTGAGCCTGAAACTGATTATTAACCTAGTAATTTTATGCCCCTAGATGACCCTGAGCACGTGCTTGGATTAGATATTCTAGTAAGGTTATCATTGTACTTGAGTCTTTAATTATTATTGTTTGACTTCAAACCCAACAGATGGTGAATTGGGATATAAATTAACTCCTCAATTTTGTGTTGTGTTGTCAGTGTAATCAAAATGTGATGTCATCATACTTCTATATATAATGCCACAAATTCGAGTGTGTTACAATTACAGTCATCATGGTGTGATTGTGGAATTTCTTATGGATTTTATTGAATAAGGCCTGTTGAAGTATGTTGGTGCCTGCAGCTTCCTTTTTTTACTTTTATGCCCAATATGTATATGCTGAAAATCTAAAGGATGTTTGTGAAGTACTTTCTCCTCTACCATGTTCATCAGGCATCCTAGCGAAGGGCTTATGCGTGACTCTTTAGGACAAGAGTTTATAGCAGTTAAAAGAATTGATTCATCCCAAGAAATTGAATTTAAGTTATTTTGGTATTTTAAAGTAATTTTGGATTCATTTTAATTGAAATTAGCTGTGATTATCTTTCTGATATAATTTAAGATTTAGATTTGAATCATTTAGGATTAAATCTTGATACAATTAAATTTGATTTAAAATGCCTATTGTAACACTTTATAGAAATAGGGATTCATGGCTTGCATTGTGGTAACTGATTGATGAATTAAAATGAAAGTCTCTTATGTTACCTCCTTCCTCTCTCTCTCTCTCTCTCTCTCTCTCTCTCTCTGAGTAGATTCATGGCTTGTTCAAGTACTTTTCATCCATTCCTTTGCCTTCTCAATTGCTTGATGATTTAAGTGCTGGTTTTCTTCTGAAAATATTCTATGAAGAATACTCGCATATTTTCATGACCATTTGTTTTTAGGGAGCGAGAAAATGTTGTGAACAACGTATATACTTTAAGCTTTAAACTGGATTCCAAACATTTGGCCACACTAGTCGGAAACTCTGAGTAGAACGATGTATAAGGGGGATGGCTTCTTGTTGATTGTGAAGCTTTTATGTCTAGAATATTTCTGGAATCATGAAAAATCTTAGAATATACGGATCTAGTTTCCAAAAGTTAGTCTTGTAATCCCTCGAGCTTAATTTTTCTTCTCGCACTCTTTGCGGTTTTGCTATTCTAGAGGTCTTCCAGATAAATAAGGGTTGGGGTTTCAAGAGCAACATTGGTATCGTGAAACCTTTGATAATTAAATTTCTTTTGTTCTATTTTTTCAATTTGGGAGAGAAAATTAGGCAGGAGTTTAAGAGGAATTTATCTTCTTTTTTTTTTCCTTTCCAAATAATACTCTCAGCCAGAAAACGTTACTAGTTTTTTTTTTTTTTTTTAATCTCTTTTATGCCACTCGTATTTTAAGCTCCCATGCAAAATACGGCTGTCCTTGGAAGTAAAAAAAAAAAAAGTTTACTGTGTTCTCAACCATTTTCAAGAGCTTGTACATCAAGGGATGTTTAAGTGTGCAATTTATTTTTGCAAACAAAATTTCACAGATCTTTAATGGCGTGTTCCTGAAAGTGAACAAGGCCACTATTAACATGCTTCGGAGGGTGGAGCCTTATGTTACCTATGGGTAATTTTTTTTCTTGTTTTATTGGTTTTTCTCATTGAGCATTTTGTTAGCTTACTATATTTGGGATTATTTTGTTATTTTTAATGCTTCAGCTATCCTAATCTAAAAAGTGTGAAAGAATTGGTTTACAAGAGAGGCTTTGGGAAATTGCAGAAGCAAAGGATTCCATTAACCAACAATTCCATCATTGAACAGGTTTAGTTTTTATGCATTGCTTAAAACTTACAAGCTTTTATTTAGGATTTTTCATGAAATTTTGATGTTTTTTTACTGATGCAGGGTCTTGGAAAGCATAACATTATTTGCATTGAGGACCTCATCCATGAGATTTTCACTGTGGGCCCTCACTTTAAAGAGGCCAACAACTTCCTATGGCCATTCAAGCTGAAAGCGCCACTTGGAGGCCTAAAAAAGAAAAGAAATCATTACGTGGAGGGAGGAGATGCAGGGAACAGGGAGAATTACATCAACGAACTGATCAGAAGGATGAACTAGGTTCTAGTGATTCCGGCATTCATCCATTTTTGTTGTTTGAAACGAGACATGAAATTGTGTTGCAGTTTTGGTGCTTATAATTTTTTAAAGTTTTTAATTTTGTCCACTTGCTTTATTATTGACTATATTTCAATTGAATTGAATTTCCTCTATCCATGTTAACCACTCTTACGTATTGATTTTAGCATAAAACTATGAAATTTATCTTTTTTCCAGTAAGTTAGCTTCTATGTGCATCTTAGGAATGAATGTCCCTTTTTTTTTTTTTTTAATTGTGCATTAGTCATTGCTAGATGTCAAGTATATTATCTTGTCCCATCTCATTTTTGTGAAGTCTCTTATTTTGTTATCAAAGCGTACCAAAGTACTGAGTGTGCGTTTAATGTCAAGTTGTAGTCTTATGGTTTATTGTGTTGGAAATTATGATCCTTTGTTATGCGGCGCCTGAGGTTTTATGATCTTGTAGTAATTATGTTTGACACACCTCATTTTTATGAAAAAATATTACCTCAGGAGTACTTATGCATCAGTACTCCAATGAGGAGGTGCTACGTGCCATTTTAGTGGGACCACTGCATACGTGGCACCTCCTCATTGGAGTACTGATGCATCAGTACTCCTGAGGTAATATTTTTTCCATTTTTATTTATGCCAATTCATTTTCGGAGGCTATGTTTTTATCCTCTGCTTGTCTATTGGCTTGAATATCTACAACTAAACATTGTTTATTATACTCATTGGTTTAGAGTTTTTAAATTAGAAGAGCAGATTCCTTTTTTGTGAAGTTCAACTCTCATTTGCCTTTTACATATTTGGGACATTTAGGTGCATGCCGCCCCATTCTTATGTATTTACTTTTCTAACACCTAAACTTTTGTTTTACATTAATACCACACAAATTTTTGATATCACATAAAAAAAATGCAGCTATTTTTAACTTTTAAAAGATGAAATTCACCTTTTTATGCATAGGTGAGGTGGCATATTGGTAAAAATTCAAGTTTAGGTGTTAGATATGTAATTTCATGGAATTGAGTGGAATGCGATGGACTTACAACCATGCTTGAAAATAGTTTGTCATTTAAACTACCTAGCCGCAATAAAATCATGTATGATTGGTCATAATGAATGCATGATATGATATACTTGATATTTATTAGGAAAAGTAGGTCTAACAACTGGATTATAAAAATTAAGATGCTTAAATATTAACCGACAAGCACAATATCCTACCTAAGGTTTCAATGGAAGCCTGGTAATATGTCGAGAAAACTAAGGCAACCTAGGTTATTATGCACAGAAAGTGCAATGAACAAAACAAAGCTATTTACTTGTCCTACATATTCAATATAGTGAAAAATACTCACCTAACCAAATATTTCTAACGAACAAACACGACGAACACCACAACACGAATACATTGACCCCACCACGACTTAATCCTATAATTAGAGTTAGTTTCACATGATTTCTGAAGGTAGATGGTGAAAAAAATGACAAGCAAAATAAATAGGCCTTATTATTCAAGTTTTTTAAATTCTAATTTGTTTTTTTCAATTTTTAAATAAGAGAAGATTTTACTTCAAATTATTTGAATTTTTTGGATTTTATTTGAATTTTATGAATTTTATTAGAATTTTATATAAATTTTGAATTAAATACTTTAACTATGCTTATGAGGCATAAATATTTGTATTTAATATTATTAATGTTTATAAGGAATTATAGATTACTTATAAAAATGATTATAGCTCTTATAAAGTTACTTATATAGAATTTTTGAATTTTTTTTATTTAAATTGTTACATTTTTTTATAATTTTTAGGGGTTTGATATTTCTACTTAGAATTTTTATTGAGTTCAAAAGCTTTCTATACAAACTTTATGAACTTTTGAATTTTTATTGATTTATTAGAATTATTTGAATTTGTAAGGTGTTTTTTGTGAAAAATTTATAATAAGTCCAAATAACCTCTAAAATCCTTGAAATTTTATAAATTTATGTGGAATGAGATTCTCCATTTTAGTTATTTCATTTATTAAGTTTAATTGTGATAAGGGCATATTTGTAATTTTGTTGATGTAGCCAGATACATTTTTGAGCATATGAATTTTATGATGTGTTTGCTGTTTGAACTTTAACTAATTATTTCAAGTCAAGTTTCAAACATTTTTCTTAGTTGGAAGTTCATTTTGGTAGTTTAAAAGTGCCAAAGGTATATTTGTAATTTCAGAAAAATTCCAAATATAGTTCCCATTCCTTTTAAATTTGCAAAGTTCACTAAATTCTTACTTTTTGATTGATTATTAATCATGTGAAATCAGGTTTCACAAATTTGAAACATCAATTGTTCAAATTAAGGGTTTAAAAGTTGATAAGGGTATATTTGTAATTTTGAAAAAGTTACAAAATATGCCTTTCTTCACTTTTATAATTATGGATTTGATTAAATTTTATCATTTTATGGATTATTAATTATTTAAATTTAAATTCTAGAAGTTTTGATTTCTAAAATTTTAATTTAAAGGTTTGAAATATGGAATGGTATAATTATAATTTTGAAAAATTACAAATATGGATTTTCTTACTTTTCTATAAATGGATTTTTATTGGAATTTAATTATTTGTATTTTCTAAATGGGTTGCAATAACAATTTTAGCAATATCCAATTTGTCAAATGTTCATATTCTACTTTAAGGTAGATTTATAATTGTGCCATTTTTTCCCAATTTGAGGTAAATTTCAACCAATTAAACTCTCTAATTTCACTAGAATTTTATGAAATGATTAAAATAGTGAATTAAAAAATTCTCACCAAAATTCACATTAATTGGAATATTTAGAAATTTTTTAAAATGTAATTTTCAAACATTTAATTAATTACAAATTTACCTATTATGCAAATCAATCATCCAGTTTAAAATCCAACTTAATATCATCATTTCAAATGTTCAATAGATCATATTTTAAAGGTTGGAAACTTAATTCTCTATTTTCAATAGAATTTTGAAATAAAAAGGTTAAAATATGAATTAACAATTTACAAATATGCCCCTGCTCTTCTCATGTGTTTCAGATAGATTCAAACAGATGTGATTCTTGTTTCATCAGATATATTTGTTGTTTTAATGCTTTTATAAAATTATAAAGAGATATTATATTTATCTGACTTCTATTTTATTTATTTTTCATTTAAATGCAAATTGTATGAGAAAATTGAGTTTCCTTATTAAATTTTGGTTTATGTTCTTGGCAAATCACATAAGTACAATGAGAGAGAGAACCACCAGTGGCTCAATTATCATTGAATTTTGATTTATTTTTAGTTTTTAATGATTTAAGGGTTTTAATTAAACTTAGAAGTAATTAGGAGTTATTAGCCTTTGTTTTTATTTTTCATTTTTTCTTTATGCTTTTTTTTTTAATTTGTAGAATTTTATTGTGTATTTTTATGTTTTTTATTTATTTAAAAATATGATTTTCCAAGTTTTTTTTATTTTTTAAAATTATTTAAATCATTAAAACCCTATTTATCTGTTTAAAACAATGCATCTTACGTGGCGAGCTAGTTCAGTGCGCGCCACTGCTTGCTCTTCACATGGCAGTCAATGATTGATTGGTTAATCATTGCTCCTCTGCATTAGATGAGATCTCGTGAGTAAAATTAACTGCGTTAACTTCATCTGCTCTGATTTGCACCATCCAATTTAGTATTAGAAAATGTATGCCATCAATTCATCATCCCCAGAGAGAGAAAGAATGCAAGTTGAATGCAAGGATTTTTGCAATCTGTGTGATATAGAGAGCAATTCTATGATTCTTTGTGCTCGAAAGGATCTCTAGATCCTTAGGGTCTATCCTACGACTGAATTTTTGTGATTTAAGGTTGCCTTCACAAAATGCCAACTATCGAGCTTTAATACTGAGAGTTCAAAGATTACCTCAATCCATGGCGTTTTTCTCAGTTTGAAAGGTTGTAGCACATTCTTTGAAGCTTCACAAACTTGTCAAGCTTCAATTGCAGTTCATTGAGACCCTCTGGTGACTTTAATCAAGATCGTCTTCAAGCTGGTCTTAGAGTGGGTTGGAGAGCTTAAGACAAAGTGAATTTGATAGGGAAGGTGGTTTGAAGGTTCAAGAATGCTAATCGCGTGGTTAGACAGGGAATTCAATGAATGGGTGGTGAGATTGGCCTATGTCTTGGTTTGGATGAAGTGAAATAGTGGCAAAATGATGGTGGATTGGCTTAGGATCAAAGAGGAATTAAAATTTAGGGTTAACTGAAGATTCTAGAATCAATTCGGCAGGGCTTCTCCAATGAGATCAATGGTGTCCAAGTTCCAACCTGAGTGTGCTATTTATATCTTTTAGAGGTTAGGGTTAGCTCAAGCTAGCTGGGTGTTCCAATAATTAGTGTGAGGGTGATGTGGCATGGTCAAAGTTCAATGATCAATTCAAATTAGACATGTGGTTGGTCAAATTTGGTGTGCTTCCAATTGGGACATGCCATATGTTCTTTAAGAATGGAGTACTACCAAGGTAAGCTAGGTGGTCTGCGGTGAGCTTGGGTTAGCCTCTTTTGGTGGTAAGGATAGTTGGGGTAGTTAGGGAAGTGACCAATATGAGTTTGATAAATGGAGGGGTCAATTAGCATCAATAATTGGTGCACTCAGATCAATTTAGGAAGGCTTGGAATGATCTTGCATGGCTTGACTTAGGCTTAGAATTTGGCTCACCAATTGGCTTGGATATGGCTTATTTGGGTTTAGAGATTGAATAGCTTGGATGGAAGCCAAAGGGATTTTGGGAAGTGGCTTAAAATTGGCTTCGATGGCTTGGCTTGGGTGAAGTTGATTTGGCTTGGCTTTAGCAAGCATTGGCAGATGGTCTTGAATCTCAAATTGGGTGGGATTTGGTGTGGTTTATTAGCCAATTGAGAGGCTTGAATTGGAGGGTTTTGTTTTGAAATAATTTGTTGGGTGGAAGGGGGTGTGGGTGAGTGAAAATTTTGGTGCAGTTGAAGTTATTTTCAAAATTAAAGTGATTTGAAAATTATGATTTTTTATGTAGTGATTTAGAATGATTTATTAGGGATTTTATTAAATGAAACGACCATGAGATATTTATTTAAAATATGAAGTTAATTTAAGCAAATTTCAAAGTAGAGAAAAAATGATGAGAGTTGTGAAAATATTTTTTTATTATTTATTTTTAATTTAATTTTTTTATTATTAAATATTATTAGAGAATTGTTTTAAAACATTGATTATTAATTTTCTTTGAAAATTTTATATAATGTTATTATTTGTATTTGACTTATGAAAATTTATTTCAATTTTTCTTGTTTTTCAAAATTTATCATTTTTATTGGATTTAATATTATTTTGAAATGATTTTTGATATCTTAATAATTTTTAAAGCTACTTTTTTATTTTCATTTTATTGATTAACTTTGATTTTATTTTAAAATTTTTTAATTTTGATAAGAATGTTTGATGTTCTAATGAATTTAAGTCCAATTTTATTTGAATTCATAATTTTAGCAAATTTTGTTTTATTTTTAAATTAATTCTGATTTTGTTCATTCTTTTTTTTATTAATAGATAAGCTCATTTTAGTTTAAGATGAAACTTATACCCAATGGCTCTTGATGAACTACAGAAAGAGATATTAAGAGAAGTTATGAAAGTGAGTACAAAGTGCCCCCAAAAAAAAGGACCATGTAGAAGACCTAAGTCTTTAAGGTCAAAGAATAACTTAAAATTCCAATCTTATAGGGGCTTAACTTAAGTTTCAATGATTTAACCTCAATCAATTTAACTAAATGGTAATGATTCAACGTAAAATGTATGAAACTATAAGGAGTAAGAAAATGTTTTAAATTCTACTTTGGCCTGGGTTTAATCATTATTCTGTTAAGAAAAGTCACCAACGAAACCCTAAGGCTAAAACCTAAGTTCTAGAGAAAGAAAGAAAAAGATAGGCCTCATGCAAAAAATGAGGTCAACATACAACTTACTAGATTCAAAGTCCAATAACAAGCTAAGTAACTAAAGGAATGTGTTTCTTTGTCAAAAACATTAACATAAAATAACTCAAGTATTTGCTAGTTGATGAGATTGTAGAGCAACTAATTATTGATGTGAGATCATATGTATCCAAATACTAGATATGAACCTCTTTCTCAGGAAAGTTGGAGGCACTTATGAAATGGAACCTTGAAGAAGTAGCTAAAATTTCTCAAAAAAGTTAGACCTATAGAAAGAGCAAAGACGAAATGGGAGGGACATATCCAATATACAATTACATTTTTCATAAAAGATGATGATTTGCTACAAAAGGAATTCTCAAACAAATTATGTTTATTAATCATTTTCGCAATATCAAACCAATGCGAACATTTACTTTTAAATTATTTGATGAACTTCTCAAAAATTCAAATGAAGATCTATAAAGCCTTGAGGGACAATGCTCGAGGAACTAACCCATGGTATAGTATATGAAATCAGAGATCAACAACATATCACAAAATAAGAATCGTACGTTGGCTAAATGATTAGATAAATAAAAATATGATTTATTAAATGAAAAAAAGAACATACTATGCTCATGAGATAGTTTTAAAGTATTGAACGAGAGTAAATCACATAGGTTTGTCTTGTACCTTCCCTTAGTGAGATAAAGGTTTTCCTGATCAAATCCTAAAATGTGGAAAAAGGTTAGCAAGCATTTAGTGTGCCTCCATCCTTATTCCTGAACTGAAGCATGTGATCTCTCTATTCTCCCACTTCATCCTTGAAGAGATCATAGTAGGAGAGAGATAAGAACCACACTAGTGATTCTCTCTAGCTTTGTCATCTTGTTGTCCATTCATAACAAGGTGGTCAAACCAGAAAAATAAATATATAGGTGACTAACCGTCCATATATATGAAACTCATCTAGTAATGCACAGAAGCAAGAAAGAACTCCATCAAAAGAAGGGGTTCCAAAAAATATTTATGAGAAGAAGTGAGACCCTCAACATTTTAAAGGAACATCCTTAATGGATAGAATCCAAACACGCTAGCATTTAGATTCAATGAACTAGAAATTCCCTCTTTTGGAAATCAACGAGAGAGAAGCTCAAGATGAAGATAAGGAACTGAACAAGCTAGTCAACTCATCTTCTCTAAACTTTACTTTACCTTCTGTATCTCTATCTATGAAATTACAAATAGATGGTAGTATGACTTTAATTTTCATCATCCCGCTTGAATCTCAAGACATGACACAAATCTAAAGGTAGTTTTTTTGAGGAAAAAATGTTCAAAATTCAATTAAAAATATTTAAAACTCCGATTTAAGCAAACATATAATCAAACCAAATAGCTTAATGAGAAGAACCCAATGATACCAAAATTGGTCCAATTCAAGTCAAAACAAACCTAAATTAAGTCGTTAGACCACATTTGTAAGCTCTTAGCGCATAATTATAAGGTTAAACATACTTCAAATCTGACAAGTTTATAGTTAAATTGTGCAAAGGCCAACATCACTTCTGCATCGTAGATCTGACAAATACCTCTCACTTCTGTAGCTGCCAACCACTCTCGAACACTGCCTGCCTACCATTGTCAACCATCATCAGTCACCCCAGACTCATTGCAAGGAAACCCCTTACAGAATCATAATGTGTGCTGCAGATCCCGTAGTACATTGCAAAGTAATGACATCCTATAGAAAAACACACCTCACATACGATAAAATGACACACCCCGATGAAGTTGTAACATGACACCCTACATATCGTGCATGATTCATTCTAAAGATGACATAACAATGCACCTCAACTACGGTGTAACAACATACCATGATGATAATGCAATAACACATCCCAATAAATGTGTGATGATGCATCACGAAGACGATATAACATTACACCCCAAAGAAAGTGACATTATTCAAACTCCTAAAGCTCTATCCTTGAAGCACACCACTACAATCTACCTGGTCCACAACTCATGTAGCTTCTGACTATGGCCTTTAGAGCTTATCAACTTCATCATAGCACCACTACAATGTACGTGGCCATCTATGACTTATGTGATCCATAACTCGTGCAGCTCTAAACTTCTACCTCTGCGGCCTTTTAACATCTTCACGACTCACCACTACAACATACGTGAACAACTGCAACAAGTATGGTCCTTAGCTTATGCAAGTCCCGCCTCCATATTTTGTGGCTTATGACTGCTATCATATCTCACCACTGTGTCCCGTGTGACCAATTATGAGCTATGTGGTCCACGAATCATGCAATTCTCAACTCCGACCTCTCCGACCATCAGACGTCATCACAACTCACTACTACGACTTACATGACCAATTACGGCTTATGTGATTCATATCCTATGCAACTGTCGACTCTGGTCCCTATAGCCAACGGGCGTCATCAAAACTCACCATTACGACATATGTGAGTAACTAAAATCTACTTGGTCCATAGCTCTTGTAGCTCCTAATACTGACCTCTGCGACCTACGAACGTCATTACAACTCACTAATATGACCTTCATGAACAACTATAACCCACAAAACCCACAACTTGTGCAGCTAAGGAGAGTCCTTTTGGGGCACTTAATTAGGTTAAAACCAATTAAATTACTTAATTTGGTTTGAATTAAAAAATGACTCAAAGTGTGTTTTTTGGGTCAAATTTTGGCTAATTTTTAATATCAGAATCTTTGAAATCATCTCAATTATGATTTTAAAGACTTATAATTTATTTAAGTTCATTATATATTAAATAATTTAATAATTACGTTTTAGTTATTTAGTGGGCCTCATAGGGCCGCCATGTAGTGACTCGGTAAATTAGAGTCAAACAAGTCATCGTAGCTCAAAATGAGTAAAGATTGAGTCCAAAAGTTTGTGGGATGGATCATAAGGCTTTGGCATGAATTCTGGGCCTTGAGAAACAAGGGACCCTAAAAGTGGCATAGGAATGTCTTTGGTCTCATAAAAGAGGTTTTAATTTGCTTTTTGATTTTAATATTATAACTGTGGTCAATTTAATTTCATTTGAAATATTTAATAGCTAACTTGTGTTCAATTTAAACTATTGAAGATTGGTTGATTTGATTCACAAAAAAAATCTATTAAGGTTCTAGTGAGGAACTCCTACCAGGACCCAATCCTACAAACAGGAGAAAATTTGAAAGTGCATTAACTTCATTAAAACTAAGGTTAACAATATGACCGTTAACTAAGTAAACAACCTTCCTACTTGGCAGCTTAAGTGTTTTATAGAGATATAAGATAGCCATAGTACAAAGTATTTAATGTATGCTTTGTTTTTTTCCTTTTTATATAGCCAATTATTTACTCTTGCTAAAGTCACCCTAAAACTATGAATAGGTGGTTAAAATTGAGCATGAGAATCATAAAATGCTATGCTCAATATTCAGCCCCACACTCTCCATATTTTCACCTTTTTCTCCGTGTTCTAGTCTAACGGATTGTTCTAGGATAATTTTGGATCCCACAATAACCTAGCTCCTGAACTAATAATGGCACAAAGCAATTTGATGTAATATGAAAAATAATACAACAAACAAAAATTACTCAAATTCATTTTCACACCCTCAATAATAGACAGCAATATGATTGATTAAATTTTGCTTTTAGTCCAAACTTGATGGCGAGATTTAAGTTTTGTTTACTTTGCCAGCCTTGCTTATCATTAGGGTTGTCAAAACGGCTCATTGTTCGCGAACAACTCTTGTTCGACTCGTTAAAAAGCTCGTGTTCGGCTCGTTAATTTCGTTCGATAAGTTAACGAGCCGAACACAAACTAAGATGTGTTCGTTCGTGTTCAGCTCTTTTTGGCTCGAAATACTACTCATAAGGACTACAAGACTACAAAGATTTATAATCAATTAAAATATTGATTAAGAAGATAGAATAAAAATTATTAAATTAGATTCAAATGATGTTTTAATGTAAATAATAATTTTTAAATCTTGCTCAAACTCTTATTGTCTTATGACTACATGATTAGGATAGTTAAAGGAACTCTTTGTTCGCGAACAGCTCGTGTTCGGCTCTTCTTAACACGAACACACTTTTTGAGCTCGAAATATAAACGAGCTGAATATGAGCTGAGCATGACTCGTTCGTGTTCGCCTCGTTTACACCCCTACTTATCTTTAAATGATAACAAAAAACATTAAAATTTTTCGATTAAATTATCCGTTATATATCCATTCTAAATTATGATCAAAATTAACAAATGAAATCATATTTTATTCACTCTGATCATCAATCAAAATAAATTAATGTTTCAAAATTATGACTTATTTAACTGCCATGCCAGGCCACTTGCCTAGTTTTCAAAAGACTACCGAGCCAGGTGTCCATGCGTCTTTACAGCCTTCCGTCATCCCTCAACTCAACTGCGCGCCACGCGTTAATTACGATCACGATAACATGCAAGAAAAAAAATTAGTTAGAGAGCGGCGTTGAGTGGGAGACTATGGAGGCGAAGGAAGCCGGAGAGGATGAGCGTATGAGAGGGGTCGGCGGCCAGAAAGTAGAGGATCAGCAGCCGTCCGCTCCTGTTCGTACAACTAACACACAGAAAGACAACGAGTCCGAGGAAAAAAAGCGAGAAGAAAACTTTGCCGAGAAGCCGTCCGATATCCTTGTTTTCTCAAGGACCGTTGATCGGGTGGATTGCTCTCTGGAATGATGTGTATGTAATGGCATGCTTTCTTCTGTAGCAGTTATATTTATGTAATGGCATGTTTTCTTCTGTAGCAGTTGTATTTGTATTGTGAGGTGGTTGGTGGTGTTGAAATTTTGTGCAACTCTTTTGAAGCTTTGAATTTATGTTTTGCTATATATATATATATATATATATATATATATATATATATATATATATATATATATATATATATATATTCATTTGCCAACATAGATAGCATTTTTTTTAGATTTTATGGATGCTTTCTAGGATTATGAATAGTGTTTGGCATTAACAAGTCGATCTGATCAGTTATGATTTTGATGCAAAGCCCGTTTAAATACTACGGCCAACAAAACGTTCTTATAGTTGTAAATTCTGATTTTAGTAAATCCAGTGAACCAGCGGATTTAGGCTTTAACTAAGTTTCTGCTAATCCCACATGACTCTTTCTAAAGCCACGGGCGAACTAGTCTCTTTTTTGAGGTGGGATGGGGTGGCGGTGTTTATGAGAGGATGCAGAAATACATGCGGTGTCCGATCTGGATCGCTAATCACTGTAAAAATTGTATTTTGGTGGGCTCTATTTTCATTTTTTTTTTGAAAAAAAAAAATTGATGGAGTGTGAAGTGTGGTCCAGATCGGACACCGCATGCATTTTTGAATGTGGTGTCTGTATGAAATAATTTTTTCGTATGAGAGGGGTAAGATAACCAAAGACAATGCTATTATTGTTTAGCTACTACCCGGACCTTCTTCACTAGTGCAAACATTTCAGTTTTAGATTTCTAATATTGGCATTTTTCTGAATAGTTACTTTAGACATTGTATTTTTCTTTTTGGGTCGAGTACTCGTTTTTTGTTGTTATTTCAATTTTGATTCAATCAGCTTTCTGTTTTTCTTTTAATTGTATCGGTTGATTAATAATTATGAAATAAAACTTATATTTTCTTGTGTATTCATGTTATTATTTGTATATAATTTTTCTTCTAAAAATGCAAAAGAAGTGCAATTCATTTTTCTATGCTCTACGTTATCGATGTGTGCCGACATTCAGACCATGGGTGTGACAAAGTAGTATCAGAGCCTATATTTTATATTTATTATTTTCTTAATTTAGCATTTCATGTCCCTTATTTTCTAAGGAGTGAGTAGGGGATATGTTATGTTTTATAGTTAGTTATTTAATAAGTTTTGATTTATTGTATCTTTCAATTGTTTAAAGTAGTTTTAAAAAGAAAATGCGCTGCAACCACTCTTGCAAGAGAAGTCCAGAGAGCTATTATGGATGATGTGCCTATTCCTAGAGATCTCTCCTCGTCTAATCACTATCATATTGATCTTGATCAACCTATCTAGACTACTAGAGCACTGAATCTCAAAATGACAACTCTAGTAGATGTGATAACACAGAACATCACCCAAGCATTACAAACTTATTTTGCAGATCAAATGCCCAAGTATTACAAAATTTAGCAAGTGATGCAGCCAACACCACATGCCACTCGACTAGCATAACTAGTAGCCACTGTAGAAGCTCACCTAATCAAATAATGACAATGACTAATGGGAATGCCATGGATCGAGTGAAAAGGTGGACCCGATCGAGTTTGATGCATGGCTTCATGATATTAAGAAGGCTTTGAAGAATAAAGTGTCTTGAAGACCGTGAGGTGGACATCACAATGTTCCAGTTGTATGAAAGAGGATGATTTGTAAGAGAGTCGCCGTCAAAACACATTTGGGTCAGATGTAGTAATTTCTTAACCAAATTTCAAGAGATTATTGTTAGAGTAGCATTTTCTTATAGCAGACAGCCAAATTCATGAATGGCTTATAGAAGCTGGAGCAAGGAATGAAAACCATTTAGGAGTACGAGAGGTGGTTTGCTAAAATTATTGATGCGTCTCTAGTGTGTGCCGTTTTTATGTGTGTTTTATGTCAATTTAAATCCTCAGTAATAGTGCCAAAAACTTGACCCATCTCGAAATTGCACAATAATTTAACTTTAAAAAATATGACCAAAATCTTGACCTAATATATATTAAGTATTTGACGTGCAAAATATATATGTTATATAAAATATATAAAATAGTTCACACACTAGGAGTTCTATGCAAGTGCACATATCGCTTCAAGTAATTTAGGACTTTCTTTAAAAACCTCAGTATCGATCCCACAGAGAAGTGCAGTAAGAAATTCCTTAGGCTAATTCTAATATACTACTATCAAGTCTTAATTTGGAAGATAATATTTTTTATGATAATAACTTGAATCGCAATATTTAAACTATCAAAATTAAAGTAAGAAAGAAAATTTAAAATATGTTTAATGAATGCTAACATAAATGTACCTAAATGAACTAATGTTACTAAATTAATTTCTAAACTTCAAAGTTAAATTTATTAAGACTAAACAAAGTTTTGTGACGAAGAGTTCAAATTTAAGAAAACATCATTCTTCTTTACAACGAGTATATGGATTGTGAAGAAACTAAAATCATTTGAATATATATATATATATATATATATATATATATATATATATATATATATATATATATATATATATATATATATATATATATATATATATATATATATATATATATATTGTTTTGTGCCAAGTAGAATCAATCGTATTCTTTATCCTCTTTCAAGTGCGATAAAGAACATTAACTAATTCAGAGTTTGATCCCTAATTCTGTGGTTAGGCTGGGAGGATACCGACTGTCACTCCAGAGCTCTCACTACTCCCTCACCCGAGGGCTAACAATCTCGCATCAGTTTCCAATCAATTGGACTAAATTGAGAATTTTATCTATCATCTTAAAATCTCTAATTTTGCATCCAATAAAGTATATTTCTCTATTTATCTGCACTCAACCCCATGGATGAAATACTCTCCCATGAAATCAAATGTGATTCTCCCAATGTTATAGAAATCATAGCCCTTTCGGGATATATGTTTCTCAACAAATTTTAACATTTCAATTGACCGAATTGAAAAGTAAATGAAGATTTGAGTTCAAATCATCACAAATTATTGACATTAAAAATCGTATAAAACAAAATCAATTCTTCACAAAACCATATCTCAAAGTTGGGAGAAGGACAAAGAAGACTACTCAGAATTCATGAGAATTATACAACAAAACACGGATTTCATTAATAAAAATAAGTTTACAAAACAAAAGAAACAAAAGATAAAAATTATCTCACAATTCTTCCCAAACAAATCCCTAAAAGTTCTCTTCATGCCTTTCTCTCATTACAATGACTCTCAATTCTCTTAGAAGTTTAATAAAGAAGAAATCTCTCACCTTCCCTCTCCTCTTACAATCCTTGAAGAAAATCTTCAAGCCTTTGACTTTTGCTATCTTTCTCTCCCTTTCCTTTTTCTCACTCTCACGTCACACACACACACACACACACACACCACCCACAAAACTCCTCACGCAACAAACTTCTCTTCAAGCCCTAAACTTCCCTCTCTTTTATAAAAGACTACCTCCCTCAAAAAAGAATTCAAATTTTTTTCTGAAATTCTATCATAAAGTCAACTCTTTTGAATTCAAAAAACATGCCCATTGATCCAAAAGACATATCCCTTCATAGAAGATCCTTCCAAGGTGTCTCGATGCATTGAATCACTTCAAGGGGTGTTTAGAACAGGTGTCCCTTTGAAAATTCGACCAAAATTCGTCCCGAACCGCCTTAATCCCCCAAAAGCCATCTCTGGCGCATCATGCGCCAGTTTTGGCACCTCATATGCCAATTCTCTGAATTTTGACGCATCATGCGCCACTCTACAGCAACTCCACCATTTTGCTTCATTTGTCTCTGTTTCGCCCCGTTTCAGTTGTGTTTCGCTCCTAACAGATATTCCTACAAAATAAACATAAAAACAAAATTTCTTTAGTGTAATTTCATTCAAAAATTTTTGAGAAATATAAAATAGATTAAGCATGAAAAAACATATCGAAAAGTGCCAAAGTCAGAATTTTCTTTCTTACTCGATTTTTCTTCAAATTGCACCATTTTTACTTCATTTTCTCCAAAAGCTCATTTTATGTACCTGAAATAAAAAATATGCAAAATAATTTCCTTTAAAGTGTAATATCATTAAAAATCATTAAAATTGAGCATAAAATATATATGAAAAAGTAGGTAATTTTTATGCATGTCAATTGTCCATTTTATCCCTTCATTTATTCAACATGAAGATCAGAAGATCTATCTCTTAATTGTTGGCTTGAGAGGAAATTCAGAGATTCTGGTCAACTACCAAGTGTATGACTTACAGAGAGCTGGTGGACCAAGTAATTTACATAGAGAGTGAGATTAATGCCTATGAGGAAAGCTTGCAAGGAAGAAGAAGAGTTCAGATGCATAAATGAATGAGAGTTTCCAAAAGAAGCAACAGTAGAATCAATAGGAGAAAAAGTAAAAAAAAAATCCTTGATGTGTTCATTGCAGGAAATGATATTCTTGAACTAGTAACTTAGTCATCGATAAATGCTTCAATTGTTATAGTACTGACTATAAAGCTAAAGACTGTCCCCTCAAAGTTCAAGGTTAGCTACAAGTGATAAACAATCAAGAAAAAATGTTAAATCATCACAAGAATAAATGGTCTAAGTCAAATGAAGGTTAATTTCAGAAACATAAAAGGAGTGAAGCGAAACATCATTATTTTTAGCCTCAGCAACAACCACAACAAGTGGTGCTTTCTTAACCATATTGGTTTCGTCTTTTTATATCACACTAACTTTAATACCAGTAATCCCAACATTCACCACTGATCTATGAACACTCTTCAATGGTGTGGTACTCCCAAATCGGCAATCTCACCTCCAACATTTAAGATGCAAGAAGAAGCTCATGAAGCTCTTGACATGGTGACAAGTATTGTCCATAATTTAAAGCAATAATAAAGGGTTTCTTTAAATATGTGACAACTCATTTATTCCTCTGAAATAAATTGTCATCTAGTGCATTGATTTCTTCTTTATAATTGTATCTATCAATCACTATACCATCTGAGTCATCTATGAAAGTTACTCAGTGTGTTCGTGATTATAACATTATTATTAATGACATGCATATGCTTGTTACTCTCATATTGTTCTTGCTAGTAGGGTTTGAAGTAAGATTGGGTGTAGACTGACTATCTACATATCATGTAATTATAAATTATCATAAGAGATGGGTGAAATTCTACGTGCCTAACTCGGTTCCTTTTTTTGAAGGGTAGTAGAGGAGTCATTTCTTATCTAATTTAAGCAATTAAGTATTATAAGCTGTTCTCTCATGGGAGTGCTGGTTATTTAGGTCATGTGGTAGATTAAAAAAAATCCACTGTTAGCTTAGATGGTGTTATATTGATTCAAGAATTTGATGTTGTATTTTCCTAAGATTTGACTGACTTACCACTGGATTAAGAGATCAAGTTAACCATAGATCTACTTGACCGTTCCACTTCAATTTTTAAAGAACCATATTGAATCACCACTGTATAACTCTAGGAGATGAAGGTCTCCATTTGTAAGAATTTCTTGAAAAAGGATTCATCTGGCCTTGCATTTCACCTTAGTGATCACTAGTTCTGTTTGTGAAGAAGAAAGATGGAAGAATGTAGTTGCGCATCGATTACATAGAGTTGAATAAGGTGAACGTGAAGAACAAGTACACACTTCCTTATATAAATGATTTGTATGATCAACTACAAGGTTTTTTTGGTGTTTTCTAAGACTGAATTTGATCTGACTATCATTAGTTGAAGATCAAGAATGAAGACATTTTTAAGACTACTTTTAAATCACATTATGGGCACTATGAATATCTAGTTATGTCATTTGGTTTGACTAATCCCCTTGCTACCTTTATTGAATTGATGAACAAAGTTTTCAAGCCCTAATTGGATCATTTTATTATTTTTTTCAATTATGATATTTTATTTTACTCCAAAAATAAATAGGAGCATGCCCAATATCTCAGAGTAGAACTGAATACTCTTCGAGAGAATACATTTTATGCCAAATTCTCTAAGTGTAATTTTTAGCTTTAAGAAGTGATATTTTTGGGACATATTCTTTGTGAAGCTGAAATTTCTATAGAACATGCAAAAAATGACACAATCATGGGTTAGTTAAGGCTGAGCATTATCACGGAGATTCATAGTTTTCTTAGATTAGCTAGATATTATCGAAGAGTTGTTAAAAGGTTTTTCTCGCTTTGTGGTACCCCTCTTAAGGTTGACTCAAAAGGTCGTTGAGTGTAATTGGTCTGATGCTTATGAGCAGAATTTTTATAAAATTAAGATTTATTTACTAACAATCCAAATTCGTAATTCCTTCTAATGTAAACAAATTTCATATTTACAATGATGCTTCATATCAAGACAATTGAAGGTGCATGAAAGGAATTATCCTACCCCATTACTTGGAGTTAGTTATAATTACATTTGCACTAAATATTTGGAGGTACTACCTTTATGATGTTTGTTGTGTGGTTTTTACCATTCATAAGAGCCTAAAATACATTATCACTCAAAATGAGTTGAACTTGAGTCAAAGGCGATGACTCGAGTTGATGAAGGATTAAAATTTGTGGATTCAGTACCACCTAGGTAAGGTATATGTGGTTGCAAATACTTTATGTAGAAAATTTTTGACATATGCAGCTTAAATGAGAATTCATGTGCACAAGTTAACATGGGAGATGGAGCAACTCCAACTCGAGATTGTAACAATAGGAGCTAATCTTATCTGTATCAAATATAATTTTAGCCTACGCTTGCGGACCACGTTCGTGCAGCTCAAATGATGGATGTAGACCTACTACAACTAAAAAAACAAATAAAGAATAGATCGAAGCCCGAGTTTAGTATCAACTTGAATAATACTTTGAGATTTTAGGATCAGCTGTGTGTTCCTGATCCGAAAGGACTTCGATAAGAGATAATTCGTGAGGCACATTCTACTCTATATTTTTTTTCATTTGATAAGTACAAAAATGTATTAGTATCTTAAGAATTTATTTTGGTGGCAAGGTGATACACCTAAAGTATATAGTCTTTATGTAAACATTTTTATATCTATTTTTGAGATATTGCACTTTAATGAAAGGAATTTGTGTGTTTTTCTTTCATGTACAATCAAATGGATGAAAAATGGTAAAAGGAGTGAAAGATGATCAAATTTAGAGAAAAAATGAAGAAGGTGAAAAAATGAACTAAGGCGCCTAAACACCCAGGACTGGTCGCCAGTTAAACAGAGAGAGTCGCACCTAAGCACTAGGTATCCCGCGCTTAAGCGCTAGAAGTAGTTATTTGATTATTCATTGAATTTGAACAAATTTTTGAAGATGTATTTGAAGCAACCCTTCGTAAAACATTGAAAATAGTTAATGGACACAAAAATTCATTCAATTGCTTTTGAAAGGAGAGAACTTCTAGAAGATTCATTAAATGGGGACAAATTTTGAAGACACCAAAACTCCTCTCAAATTTTTATAAAAGAAGATTTGATCATCCATGGAAGAGGCCAATCATCATCTATCCATTAGACCGACAAGCGCCAACCACCACATACGCCATTGCCGCCCACCTTTTCTTTTTATTTTGAGTGTATTTTTTATTGCGAGTGAAGGAAGAAATTCAAAGGAACTTCAAGACATTTGGTGGAGAGGAAATTGAGATAAGTTTTTATCTTGTAGTCATTTGATTTTAATTTAAACTTCTTATTTATGTGCATGATTTCTACTTTCAGACGCAAGTGTGGTTGTGTTTTTCCCATGAATTTTTAGTAGTTTTCTTTATCTTTTTCCTTAAAATGATAAGTGATTAAGTATTGAAGGGAAGTTGTGTGAAGTATTAGACATTAATGTTGGAAGAAGTTGTGATGATTTTAAAACTTGTAGTTCATTTACTTCTTAATTTGACCAATTAAGATGTTTTGTTGTGAGAACATGTAAGATCAAGATGTCAACAAATGATAATAATCACATTTGATTTCATGAATAAGAATGTAGTTCATTAGGTTGAGTGCAAATAAATAGAGAAAAAAAATTTTGAAGGGTGTAGATATATAAAATTTTAGAGTGACAGACTAAAACCCCCAATTTGATTTATAGTTTCAGGTTTTGATACGAGATGTTAGTCCTCAGGTGGAGGGAAAAGAGGGAACTTTAGAGTGAGAACCAGTATCTTCCGTACCTAACTCGTCTTCAAGACTATTTAAACTATAGATTAGCTAATATTTTTATAGCATCTTTAGTAAGGGTAAAGAATATTATTGCTATTATTTGACACAACACAATTTGAATACTTTCACGATAGAACTCCTATATTAGATACTGATTCATAATAAGGAAAAAGATATTTTATATGTATTGTGTTCATCTTACAAATATCTAGTTAAGTTTGTTAGTTGCTTATTTTATTCTCAATTATCAAAAATTACAAAAAGATAATTTGACTTTCATTCCTATTTTAATATCTAGAGTTTAAGTAAGAATATTTTGCTAAGTAAAATCTTGTTATCTAATTTCTCCTATTTTTCAAAGTGCATATTATATTTTCCATATGGGTTCAATATTTGGGGCTTAATAAAAAAGTCCTATATTACTTGATAACGATACATTAATTTGCCTAGTTTCCGTTATTAAATATTATAGTTGTATTCTTACTTGCTTTGAAATTAAGAATTTACCTAGCTTTTGCTTGGGATCAAATTTTTGCCTTTGTTGCAAGTTAAGAATTATAATTAAGAAATTAAGCATATAATCACATATATCGCATTGACAAGTTAAGTTAGTTGCTTACTTTATTCTCAATTATCAAAATTTACAAAAAGAGAATTGAACTTTCATTCTTATTTTAATATCTAGAGTTTAAATAAGAATATTTTGCTAAGTATAATTTTGTTATCTAATTTCTCTTATTTTATAAAGTGCATATTTTATTTTTCCTGTGAGTTCGATATTCGAGGCTTAATAAAAAAGTCATATATATTACTTAATAAAGATAATATACGTGCGTAGTATCCTATATTAAATATTATAATTGTATTCTTACTTACTTTGAAATTAAGATATTACCTAGCTTTTGCTTGGGATCAAGTTTTTGGCTTTGTTACAAGTTAAGAATTATAATTAAGTAATTAAGCATATAATCACATACTGACTGCGACTTTATATATGCTTAAAAATATAAGTATTTAATACTGCTGCTAAAAGATTTAATTCCTCAGCAACTCTATCAAAATTTAATAACAGTTATAGATTCGATAAATATGGATGCAATAAATATTCAATAATTGTAAGGTCACACTTATCAACGCAAGTATACGTATCGCTCAAGTAATATAGGGCTCTAATGGAGTCCTAGATTTCGACCCCACAGGGAGTAATATTA
Source organism: Phalaenopsis aphrodite (assembly GCA_003013225.1). Taxonomy (NCBI): domain Eukaryota; kingdom Viridiplantae; phylum Streptophyta; class Magnoliopsida; order Asparagales; family Orchidaceae; genus Phalaenopsis; species Phalaenopsis aphrodite. Next base: position 537,339 of record NEWO01000295.1, read on the forward strand.
GAACTATGAACTAAGATTTTAGAAAAGCAATACTTTAATCGCAATAACGAAGTTCAATTTGCTTATCTGTCACTAGTAGACAATTGAAATAAATATGTAATTTTAATAACTATTAAATAACTAATTATACTAATGAAGGTTTGAATGTGATATTCAATATATAAGAAAACACCATTCTCCTTGTCAAGAAATTATAGTGAATGGATAAGGTGAATTAGTTCAAATTATATTATGTCAAATAGGAGCATACCTATTCTTTACCCTTTGGTCCAGGCATAGAGAACATTGACTAATCCTAAGCTTGTTTACTAAATCTGCGGCTAGGCTGGGAGGATTCCGGCTCCCACTTCGGAGCTCCCACATTCCCCTCACCTGAGGGCTAACATCTACACTTCAACACCCAAACAATAGAATTGAATTGAGGATTTTAGTCTGTCACTCTAAAATCTCCAATTCTACGTCCGATAATTTTATTTCTCTATTTATTTGCACCCAACTTCCAAGAGCTTTGACCTCCCTGAATCTTGGATGTAATCTTCACTTTAGTTGTAAAACTCAACATATTTTAACAAATCAATTGACCAGATTGAAAGTAAATTATGATCGAAGTGAAAAGATCATCACAATTTCTTAAACATTTTCAAGACTTCACCAATTCAAATCACCATTCACAAATCTCAAGACAAGGAGAAAGATAGAGAAAACTACTTAGATCTCATGGGGAAAACTTAACAAAACTCGGAATTCATATATAAAATCAACGTCATACAAAATACAACAAGTAAATAACTTATCTCTAGTTTCTCCCTAAGAACACTCCTCGAAGTTCCTCTGAATCTCTTCCTTTCTTTACAACACACAAAATTCTTCTTCGAAGCGGCAATGAGGAAGAAATCTCTCACATTCCCTCCACTCTTACAATCTCTCGAAGAATTCCTCACAATTTAGACTCTCTACACTTGTTTCACTCTTCAATTTTGCATCTCTCCCTCTCTATTTTCGGTCTAAGTCTTCTCTTTAAAGATGTGGATGAGCTTTCACAAGAGTTGCCTAAGCATCCCTTCAAAAATTGTCGTTATCCAAAGCCTAGTTGGACATAACCGCCGAGCTCGCCGTCGGCGGCCTCGAGGGCGCCGTTGGCGGACCTTCTTAATGAATTAATTCTGGAGTCTCGGGAAAATCTCGATGTCGGCATGGTCAATGGCGCCGTCGACGCCCTAGTTCAATTCTTTACATTTTGGTTCTTTTCACTCTAAATTCGCTCCTTTTTGCATCTTTTTGCTCCAATGACCCTATTTCATCATTCCTGCAAGAAAACATCAAAAATATCTTTCTTGAAAGTGCAATATCATCAAAAATAACATAAAATATGTATAAAAATCTCAACATATTTTTCTATGGTCAAAATCCCTCAAACTTAACTATTACTTGTCCTCAAGTAATTTTAGTACCATATACAAGTTATGATCTGTTGTAGTAAAGTTTTAATTCAGAAATACTATAAGTTTGATTTAAATAAATATCATAGTGAGATTTTCAGAAAAAATTCAAGTAATTGAATTAACCTTGTAGCCACAAGATTATCTAATCATCAAGTTTAAGAATTCTAATCTTTTATTTATTTCAAGAATTACTATATGTTGCAATATTAAGTCACTTAGAATATTCAAGTGATAAGAACTTCATGAGAACACTACTAGTAAAAGATATATTCCATAAATATAAGTTCAAGAATGTATTTAGGTTTTCCCTTTAGGTAGGTCCAGTGAAACCAATTTTTTATTAGGCATATCCTCAAGCTTCTCCTCACTTTTATTTTATTTTCTTTCCTTTCTCTTTTTCATTTGGATTGCTTTCAAAATTATATATTTTTCTTTTTTTTTCAGGGATTGTTTTCAATCTTTTTTTTTTCTTTTTCAAGTGAAGATTACTATATCTGAACAACTTTTAATGATTTTGAACAGCACCTTTCTTTCCCTAAATTTGAAACTCAAAAGTTTCATTTACTTTAGAAATATTTCATAGTTTTTACATCATTGTGCCCCAATCTTTTCTTCTCAAATGAATTTCCAGATTCTTAATACTTCAAAATATAGTTTTCTTTACTTTAAATAGTTAACTATAGTCTTATTCTCTTATACTAAAATATCTTAAGTTACAAAATTAATTTTCATTACAAAAAATATTTTATTAAATCTACCATAATATTAAAATAACTACAAAATATATTTACCCGAATTAAATTCACTACATAAAATCATATAAATAATTTTTGAAAATAATTAAATAAAGGGCATCTAATAGTTAATTTTTTTCTTCCCTCCCCCAAACTTAAATTTTTAAATATGAAATAATACAGGTGGAAAGAAAAACTCTAAATATAAATCATACCTCAGTATTTTAGGCATTTTCATCATTCTGAATTTTTTGCAGGAACTCTCAAAATCTCTACTTCACCCGGTTTGTAATTTTAGGAGCTTTCTACACATCTAAATCATTAGAGAAATTTCTGGGTAATGAAATTTTGAATTAATTTTAAAACTAGAACATTAAACAAGCACAATATTTCCCAACACAACTGCAATACTAAACAAAACAATTTAAAATGCAAAATAAAAATCACATTACATTACAAAATACTACTCAACATCTATTAAACTACAAATGCAAATTTAACTATAATATTTACTTTATAACAAAAATTAAAAATCATCCAAGTACAAAATAATAAAAATGAAAGTCTAAATACACATAAACATCCATTTCTTTTACAAAATATCACAAAAATAAAAATACAAATACAAGTACATCAATTACATTCAAATATCAAAATCCTAGACTATGTTTTCATCTCCTTGATCAGCAGGTGGATCGGGCTGATACTGAGTATATCGGGGGCACTCAGGGAAAGTAACACAGGCTCACCTCTGTAGTGTCGGACCCGAGCTTCGTAATAAGCTACCTCAAAATTTGAATGCCTCTGAAGGTACTCACTATCATAATCTTGTCGACGTTCTAAACCTCAAATCCTTTCATTTATTAACTCTATGCTCTTCCGCTGCAAGGTAAACTCATTCATCAAGTCAGTTAGTGTAGGGGAACTAGAAGGTGGAAGGTCATAACTTGTATAGGGGACATCTCTACTAGTAGAAGGTTCTTGACTCCTACTTCTAGTTCTCCATTTCTCATGGGATTCATAAGTCTTTAAATTGGCTTTACTAATGGGTTTCATAGGGTGAACATATTCCTCATCTCCTCAAGCTTCCACTCGAGAAAGTTGGCAAAGTGCATAAATAAGGCCAGGATGTCCTAGACCTCCACTTGTTTCACTCCTTGCCTTAGTCAATATATTCTTAAAAATAATTCTCCTCACATTTATATTTATGTTATTATAAATACAAAAATTCAGAATTGCTCTATCTCTTGTTACCTCACTATGGTGATAAGTCGGTAACAGAGTAGAGGAATCAAAATAGTGCCACACTTTAGAGGTGACATTCAACATGGAAGCAGAAAAATCTACCCGTTCTCGTTGTTTAATCCTCCACGTTCCTTTCCCATCAGTGAAAAAGTTGTTCACATCATTCAGGGGGCCTTCCATCGTACTAAAAGATTCATAATGACAGCTATAAGAGTCTAAGACTTCGTAAAATGTGTTGATGTAGGCGGAATTAAATTCAATAGGAAATCCCCGCACTTTAATGATTCCATCTTAAGAATAGATTACGCTGGCGTAGAATTCTTTCACAACATTTGCATCAGTTTTATTGATGGTGTAATAAAAGCTTTTCACCTCCGCTCGGCAATAACTACTTCAATTTCTCCTCCCGGACTCTCAAAAACTCGATCTTGTATACACTTCTTTCCTTAAAGTAAATCTTGATTGAGCCTTTGCACTGACGAAGAGAGAGTCGTTGAACTCAATTCAACTCTTTTGACGTGGAGCCATTTCAATCTAATCAAATTATAGAAAAATTCTAAAATATACTTCAAATATGCAAATAATGGCTTCCAAAAGTAATTCTAAGAGTTTAACACTAAGTTTCATGTATTTCTTCCGAAATTTTCTTCACATTCTTAAATTTTTCAGATCTCCTCAATGTGGAAGAAATCCATGGTGAAAATCAAATATTTTTAACTTGGAGTGAAGCTATTACCTAGAAATGATCAAATGCGGTGTCAAAAACCCTGAAATCGCCCCAAATCCAAGATCTCTCAAGCCCTAGGTCGAAAATTGCGTTTTTAGGAGGAAGGGGATGATGAATAGGGCGGTTGACTGGTCAAAATCCTGGTTAAAGGTGTTTTTTCGAGATCTCACCATTGGACGATGGCGCCGTCGGCGCGCTCTATTGAAATTTAAACACAAATCTATGAAAAAATCTGCGTCGGCGACGTCGAGGGCACTATCGGCGGCGTGAAGGGCACTGTCGGCGGCGTCGAGGGCGTCGTCGATAGGCTCTATTGATTTTGATTCAATTCCTGAATTTTTGTGATTTTGAACAATTTCAAGCTTTAACGACATCCTTTCAATCATTATCGACATAATTTTAAGTGACTAAATGATGTACTTATCACAAATAAACTTTCACAACACAAAACATCACATTTATATATAAATTCCAAGGGGTACAATATACATTACATAACACACCTAAGTTTGGTATTTTCTCAACCTCAATACATTAATTCAGCGACGCATTCCAAGCCACAGTACTCAAAACGCTAAAAACAAAATATCCTATGCTTAGTCTCAAATATACAGAGATCTAAAAGCATAATTCTAAAGCAAAGAAAATGCAAAGTTCAAATTACATAGGCAGACATGTAGTAATATAAATCTATTATTCATCAGATTCAGTCCCATTGATTGCACATGAACGAAGAGGTTGTAGAAGGGTTGGAATGAAATATCTTTAGTAGAATTCTCTTCTATTAATTTCATCCTCCTCATTAGCCGTATCAAACTATCTTCTAAATGTCCAGAGTGATCAAAATGTTCTTTCATCCTCCAGTCTAGATGATCGAAGAAATCAGAGATATTATTAATTGCATTCATGACATTTTGTACCTCCTTCAATTTCTTGATTCTGCGCAGGATCACCAGAGTTTTATCAGGAATTAAAGGTTGAACTGATGGTGAATTCTAAGATGATTGATCTACTATAATGGCCATGTCATTTTCATCTTCAAAAGCTGGGAATCTCTCAATTGGGTCCAAAGGCTTCAAAGGTAGAAGTATCTTTTCCTAATTTTTGTATCACTTGGAACTGAATGCAAAGTGAGAAAATTGTGGAATGGTGTCCAAGCCCATGAGTTGATCCATGAACGATCAGACCCAAAATCGACTTCAAAATTATTGATCGAATATCGATCGACAGTCCCCTTTGGATGCAATAATTCAAAATAGCACTTTCTTTAGAAACTTTACTGATCTTCATTGTCGGTAACAGTTTCGCAGAAATGAAAAAGTGTCAGTGCTTCGAAACGGGATTTAGGAGTGTCACAGAAAAACTAACATGCCTGCTTTATCTCATTTCCCAGTCGTTAGTTTCGTCAATTAAATATTGGTAAATTTCATTTATCTGGTTTCTTATCGAGACGAACTTGGAATAGTGGCAGACAGGAATATTCTCGATCATGTATAATTCGTTGATCCGTGCAGGAGTGAAAGTGATCCATCTACCTCACACATAAACAACTCCCTGGTTGATTCCATGTAAATTTGCATAAAATTCCTTTACTACAGGAACAACCACGGCGGCGATAGTATAGCACAACACTTCCCATCTTCTCCGCACTATCATCTCTTCAATTAACGTTGAGGGATTATTGAAATCGCGATTTACGAATCCTCGTTCCTTGATCAATCTTTTCTTCGTCAGTAACTTGTTGAAGATTCGCTACGCTTCCACACTAATAAACTTTCGCCGATTGAAAACTCACATTCTGGGATTATTAGGGGAATTAGACGTCATAGGAATGAAATTGGTGGAGTTTCACTTTGTTTTTGGGGGAAATATGACTTTAGGAATTGATTTTGGGAGTATAAAAGGGTAACTGCCATCTCGTCGGTCTCGCCGTCGGCAGCGTCGAGGGCACCGTCAGCGAGCCTTCTGTAATTAATTGCCTAGATTCTCGGGAAAAACCTGTCTTCGACGGCGTTGAGGGCGCTGTCGGCGCCCAAGGCAAAAATTGCACAGTTTCGCTCTGGTCCGAATGCTTTCCAATTTTTCTCTATGGATCCAATTTTTATGATGATTCAAGGGTAAATAAGAGTAGTAGAGCTCAATACTACCACAAACTATGTTAATTAAAAACTATTATAATCGCGATAAAAGTAAAGATAACTATGGGTTGCCTCCCATAAAGCGCTTGATTTAACGTCGTCAGCCCGACCTATTCAGGTGTTATTCAGATTGACTGATCATTAAAACCTCTTTAAAATTTGATCTTTTACCCTCAAAATACAGTTTTAATCTGTGTCCATTTACTTTAAATCTATTTCCAGTTTTCTGATCTTCAATCTCAACAGCTCTGTAAGTATAAACTTGAGTCACAGTAAAGGGTCCTAACCAACGAGACTTCAATTTCTCAGGAAAAAACTTCAGTCTAGTATTGTAAAGCAAAACTTCTTGTCCTGGTTCAAAGTTCTTCTGGTTAATCTTCTGATCATGCCATAACTTTAGTTTTTCCTTATAAATTATGTCGTTATCATAATATTCATTTCTTAATTATTCCAATTCATTTAATTATAACAATCTCTTCTTACCAACATCTTTCAAATTATAATTGAATTATTTAATTGCCCAATATGCTTTATGCTCTAATTATACTGGTAAACGACAAGTCTTTCCAAAAATCAATCTGTAAGGAGTCATTCCAATAGGAGTTTTATAAGCAGACCTGTAAGCCCATAATGAGGTATCCAGTCTAGTGGACCAATCTACTCTACTAGGGTTTATATTCTTTTCAAGTATTTGTTTAATCTCTCAAGATAGTAGGCCAACAAAATTCAGCTTGTAAAATTTTCTAAGCAGTTTTATCAATCCCAAAATGTCCTCCAAATTCAGAATCATGACATTTTTGAATGATCAGCTCAGTTTCTTCATAAGGTACACATCTTCTCATAATCAGATTCTTACACTGTTTATATAAATAAGGCTCATCCCAAAAATATGCTTTCGCATCATGAATGAAACTGTCTGTAATTTCATTGTCAGTGTCATATAATTCATGATTTTCTAATCTTGACAAATGATCAGCAATTTGATTATCAGTTCCATTCCTATCAATAACCACAAGATCAAATTTCTGCATCAAAAATATCCATCTAATTAAACTTGGTTTGACATCCTTCTTTTACATTAGATATTTAATAACAGAGTGATCAGTGTGTACAACACATTTAGCTTCAAGTAAATAAGATATAAATTTATCTAAACCATATACAATGACCAGTAACTCTTTTTCAGTAATAATATAATTAATTTGTGCATCATTAAGAGTTTTACTAGCGCAGTATATAACTTTAAAAATCTTTTCATACTTTTGTCCAAAAACAGCTCCAATAGCATAGTCACTAGCATCACACATCAGTTCAAATGGTTTATCCAAGTTAGGTGAAACTATAATAGGGGCTGTGATTAATTTTTTTTCTTTAATAACTCAAAAACATTTAAACAGCTTTCAGTAAATTTAATTTTCTTGTCCTTTTCTAAAAGTTGGCATAGAGGTTTAGTAATTTTTTAAAAATCTTTAATAAAACGCCTGTAAAATCCAACATGTCCAAGAAAACTCCTATCCTCTTTTACATTAGTAGGAGGTGTTAGTTTAGATACAACTTGAATTTTTGCAGGGTCTGCTTCCATACCATCTTCCGAAATTTTATACCCTAACACAATTCCTCCTGCAACCATAAATTGACATTTCTTCTAATTCAGAACCAAATTAGTTCTTTTGCATAACTCTAAAACTTTTTCAAGGTAATGTAAACATGCGTCAAATGATGTTCCAAATACCAAGAAATCATCCATAAATACTTCCAATCTATCATTAATTAATTTACTAAATATAGACATCATACATCTCTGGAATTTTGCAGGTGCATTACATAATCTGAAAGACATTCTTCGAAAAGCAAAAGTTCCAAAAGGACTAGTAAATGTTGTCTTTTCTTGATCCTCAGGAGCAATAGAAATTTGATGGTAACCGGTATATCCATCTAAAAAACAAAAATATTTGTGCCCAGCAAGTCTATCTACTATTTGATCTAAACAGGGTAAAGTGAAGTGAACTTTCCTGGTGGCAGTGTTTAATCTTCTATAATCAATGCAAATATGCCACCTAGTAACTTATCTGATAGGTATAAATTCATTATTTTCTTTTGTTTCAACGGTCACTCCTTTTTTCTTAGGAACACAATGAATTAGACTTACCCACGCACTATCTGAAATCGGATATATAATTCCAATGTCTAACTATTTCAAAATTTCCTTCTTAACTACTTCTTTCATCATAGAATTTAATCTTCTTTGTGGATTAACTCTTGGTTTATATTGTTCATCTAATATAATTTTGTGCATACAGATCGAAGATTCCCTTAATATCAGCTAAGGTCTAACCAAAAGCTTTCTTATATCTTTTCAAAGTATCTAACAGCCTTTGCTCTTGCAAATCATTTAATTCTAAAGATATAATAACATGTATTGTAGATGAGTCTCCCAAAAACACATACTTGAAGTGGTTAGGCAGTATTTTCAGCTCAAGTTCAGGTGATTTTATAATTGGCGGAAATAGATTCTTATTAGCATTTTCCCTAATATCCAACATTTCAAATCTTTCCTGAATATAATCCAATTCTTCATTTTCTAATTCGTCCAACATAACTTCATCACTCTCTTCAAATTGTTCTTTCTCTTCAAAATGTTCTTTAAAATGTTCTTTCAATAGATGTTCACTAATTTCCATGAGAAAACATTCATTATCTCTTTCAATAGTAGGATATTTCATAGATTTTGCAATGTTAAAAGTCACTTCTTGATCGTTAACTCTCATCGTTAATTCTCCTTTTTGAACATTTATCATAGCTTTTCGAGTAGCTAAAAATGGTCTCCCTAAAATGATAGGTATTTCTTTATCTTCCTCCATATCTAAAATAATGAAATCCACAGGAAAGATAAATTTATTAACTTTTACTAACACATCTTCTATAACTCCCTTAGGATATGTAACTGAACGATCTGCTAACTGAAGAGTTACAGAAGTAGGTGAGACTTCTCCTAATCCTAATCTTTTGAAAATTGATAGAGGCATAAGATTAATGCTGGCTCCTGAATCACATAAAGCTCTTCCATAAAATTTTTCACCGATAGCACACGGTATAGTGAAACTGCCAGGATCTCTTTATTTTTCTGGAAGCTTTTTCTGAATAATTGTACTACACTCTTCGCTAAGTGCAACATTTTCTTTATCCGTGAACTTCCTTTTCTTGTTCAGAATATCTTTAATAAGTTTCACATAATTGAACATTTGCTCTAAAGCTTCTACGAAGGGAATATTTATCGTTAACTTCTTAAGCATTTCTAAAAATTTGGAAAATTGTTTATTCTATTTGTGTTGCTTCAATCTTTGAGGAAACGATGGTGGAGGTTTCTCCACAGTAATTTTCATTGGTGTAAATGGATATTCTAAGTCCGGGTATTCATGATCCTTTTCTTTTTCGGTATCCAATTTTTGTTTTTCAATTTCCGTTTTCTTTTGCACTCTTATCTCCAATTCTTTTCTACTTCATAATTGTATCACTTTTATCTATTCTTTTCCTTGATCTTTAAGATTTGGTTCTACAGTACTAGGAAAAGTTCCCAATGTTCGGTTACTAAGCGCAGTAGCGATATGTCCTAATTGATTTTCAATATTCTTAATAGTAGTTCCTGTATTTTGTAATTCATTTCTTTAAATTTGTAATTGATTTCCTCGATTTTGCAATTGCTGACCCTTATTTTATATCAGCTCTTCCATAGACAACTTCTTCTCCTTAATTTGAGTGTTACAGTTAAATCCTGGAGGATAAGAAGGTCTATGGTTAACATTTCCTTGGTTGGATCAATTTCCTAAAGGGTTCACTTAGTTGTTTGCCCATTGTTGATTTGTAGAAGAATTGTTATTCTAATTAAAATTTGGATGATACTTCCAATTTGGGTTATAATAGTTTGAATAAAGGTTGTTAGGTCTATTAATAGCATTTAAAGTCTTATATGAATGTTGAACATCCACAAATTTCTCAGATGAATTCTCTTCCATCATAAGAGGTGTTGGAGAATAATTCATCCCATAATGATCTGATTTCTTTGATATTGCAGCAATCTGCGAAACCAACATAGATTTTGCTTCATAATCATTGATACTAGCCACTCTTTTAGGATTTACCCTTTCAGAGGGCCATTAAAAAATGTTGATAGTCATCTCTTCTATTAATAAATAAGCCTCATCAAAAGGTTTTAACATTAACGAACCACTAGCTGCAGCATCTATAATTGATCTAAGTGATCCCACTAATCCATTATAAACGTTTGAATTATCAATCAATCTGGTAACGAATAATGAGGGCACTTCCTAAGAAGATCTTTAAATCTCTTCCAAGCGTCATACATTGACTCTCCATCAATCTGACAGAACGATGTTATGTCATTTCTAAGTTTAGCAGTTTTGGATGGAGGGAAATATTTGGATAGAAATTTTTGTGTTCTTCCCAAGTTCTAATAGATCGTGGTATTAACGAATTTAACCACATCTTAGCCTTATCCCTCAGTGAAAAAAGAAAAAGTCTAAGTCTAACAGCATCGTTTGAGACTGTCATTTTTAAAAGTAGCACACAGTTCTAAAAAACTAGCGAGGTATAAATTAGGATCTTCATTTGGTGTACCTTCGAATTGATTATTTTGTGTCATTTGGATAATAATAGATTTAAGCTCAAATGAATTAGCAGCTACATCAGCATTTTGGATAGATAAGTGAATTTTATCTGTTGTAAGATTTGTGTAATCTCGTAGGCATCTAGGTTGGTGTTCATTCTCTATTCCTTGATTGTTCAGGTTGTTTTCCATTATATCAGAATTTCTAGGTTCTCATCTCAATCTTCTAATCTTTCTAACAGTGCGTTCAAATTCTGAATCGTAGGGTATAAGATTTTTAGGTCCAAATTTACGCATACAATTTGAAATTAGTACACAGTAATATAATTAACTAAATATGAAAATAAGTTGCAATTCAAGTAAAAATTTTCTAATAATCATAATTTGCCCTTTACTCTAATTGTAATTTTTGTTTACTCACTCCCCGACAACGACGCCAAAAACTTGATCGCTACTTTATATATTCTTAAAAATATAAGTATTTAATACTGCTGCTAAAAGTTTTAATTCCTCAACAACTATACAAAAACTTAATAACAGTTATAGATTCGATAAATATGGACGTAATAAATATTCAATAATTGTAAAGTCACACTTATCAACGCAAGTATACGTATCACTCAAGTAATATAGAGCTCTAATGGAGTCCTAGATATCGATCCCACAGGGAGTAATATTAGAACTACAAATTAAGATTTTAGAAAAATAATACTTTAATCGCAACAACGAAGTTCAATTTGTTTATCTGTCACTAATAGACAATTAAAATAAATATGTAATTTTAATAACTATTAAATAACTAATTATACTAATGAAGATTCGAATGTGATATTCAATATATAAGAAAGCATCATTCTTCTTGTCAAGAAATTATAGTGAATGGATAAGGTGAATTAGTTCAAATTATATTATGCCAAATAGGAGCATACCTATTCGTTACCCTTTAGTCCAACCATAAAGAGCATTGGCTAATCCTACGCTTACTTACTGTATCTGCGGCTAGCCTGGGAGGATACCGACTCTCACTTCAGAGCTCCCACGTTCCCCTCAACTGAGGTCTAACATCTACACTTCAACACCCAAATGATAGGACCGAATTGGAGATTTTAGTCTGTCGCTCTAAAATCACCAATTCTACGCCCGATAATTTGATTTCTCTATTTATTTGCACCCAACTTCCAAGGGCTTTTACCTCCTTGAATCTTCGATGTAATCTTCACTTTAGTTGTAAAACTCAACATATTTTAACAAATCAATTGGCCAGATTGAAAGTAAAATAAGATCGAAGTGAAAAGATCATCACAATTTCTTAAATATTTTCATGGCTTCACCAATTCAAATCACCATCCCAAATCTCAAGACAAGGAGAAAGATAGAGAAAACTACTCAGATCTCATGGGGAAAATACAACAAATCTCGAAATTCATATATAAAATCAAAGTCATACAAACTACAATAATAAATAAACTTATCTCTAATTTCTCCTCAAGAAAACTCCTCGAAGTTCATCTGACTCTCTTTCTTTCTTTACAACGCACAGAATTCTTCTTCAAAGCGGTAAGGAGGAAGAAATCTCTCACTTTCCCTCCACTATTACAATCTCTCGAAGAATTCCTCACAATTTAGACTCTCTACACTTGTTTCACACTTCAATTTTGAGTCTCTCCCTCTCTATTTTCGGCTTAAGTCTTCTCTTTAAAGATGTGGATGAGCTTTCACAAGAGTTGCCTAAGCATCCCTTCAAAATTTGTCATCATCCAAAGCCTAGTTGGACATAACCGCCGAGCTCACCGTCGGCGGCCTTGAGGGTGCCGTCGGCGGACATTCTTAATGAAATAATTCTGGAGTCTCGGGAAAATCTCGTCGTCGGCGCCCTAGTTCAATTCTTCACATTTTGGTCTTTTTCGCTCCAAATTCGCTCATTTTTGCATCTTTTTGCTCCAATGACCCTATTTCATCATTCCTGCAACAAAACATTAAAAATAGCTTTCTTTAAAGCGCAATATCACCAAAAACAGTATAAAATAAGTATGAAAATCTCAACATATTTTTCTCTGGTCACATACATCGCATGGACATTTATAAAGAGAATCGAGATCACAGGGCAAGAAAAATAATGTAGCTAAGTTTGTAGCTTGGTGTTTTGACCTGTCAGATGGTTAAGGCTAACCATTTGATACCAGTGATCTATTGTAGCCCCCTCCCATTCCATAAGGGAAATGAGAAGAGATTTTCATGGACTTAGTGATTTTTGAGATTGAATCAAGGACATTATGTTATTTGGGTTGTCGTCGATAGACTTAGATAGATCATTTTATACCATTCAAGCTGAACTATTTAGTGGATGTATTAGATAAAGTTTATATAGATAACATCATTCAACTTTATGGAATTCCAATCATCATTGTATTACATTAAGATGAAAGATTTATCTCCAAGCTATTGAAGCAAGTGCAAGAAGCTATGGGCACAAGACTGAGCTTTACTGCTGCTTTTCATCCATAGATAGATGGACAATTGGAGCACACCATTCAGACCTTAGAAGACTTGCTAAGAACTTACAATTTTTTACTTTAAGATAACTGAAAGGACTATATTCCTTTCATAGAGTTTACTTATAATAATAACTTTCAATGTTACTATCAACATTGCACCCTATTAAGCAGTTTATGTTTGGTGTAATTTCACTTTATATTGGTTCAAGGTCTGTGAGAGATAAATATTTAGACCTCAACTAGTGGATCAAGCTACTGAAAAAGCTTCGTCGAATTTGTGATCGACTACGTACAACCCACGATCATTAGAAGAAGTACTTTGAACCAAAGCACAAAGTGATTGAATTTAATGTCAGAGATGACATTTTTCTAAAGGTTTCGTCTATGAACGGAGTTACATGATTTTCCTAGACTAGAAAGCTTCAACCTCATTTCATTATTCCTTTTGAGGTGATCGAGAAAATCCATAGTGTTTCATTTTATTTGTCCCTTCCTCTAATGCTTATAGGATTACACAATGTCTTTCACGTCTCTCTATTTTGGTGTTATGTGCATTACAACTCTCATATTATTTGGTATGAGCCATCAGTGACTCAAGGAGATTTGAGTTATGAAGAAGACCAGTTCGCATCTTGGAATGTGACGTTTGACAACTTCACCATCGATCTATTGCTTTTGTTAGAATTCTTTGGAAGAGCCAATCAAAATAAGAAGCAACTAGGGAGATTGAAGAAGAAATGATCACGAAGTACCCGTTGCTATTCCAAAAATAAGGTATGAATTTGAGGGCCAAATTCTTTTGAGGAGGGTAGTATGTCAGCGCAAAAAATTTTCTTCTTATTTCCTTTGCTTGTTGCTTTAGACTTCCCAAATCATGATCTTTCCATTTCATCTCGCTCTCACCTGCATCGTTTCATTATTCACTTCATTACTTCCTCTCTAAAATATTTAGAGGATTGATGCCTTGGCGAGGGCAACAAAAAACTTCTCACCGAACTCCCTCCTATAGCCGCTAAATCCCTTGCTGATCTGCTTTCTCCTATCTTTTCTCATGGTTTCACCCAAAGCCATAAGCTTAGTGATCAAGCTAGTAAGGAAGGCAATTATGGGATTGTGGCATGTAGAGACAACTGAAACATTACCTTTATACTGCTTTATTCCTCTCCTAATCAAAACGATTGAGGAAACCCTCGTCTTTCTCCCCCTTTCTTTCAGCCGCCTTCATACGCAGTTTCTCTAAATCCCGTAAATTTGTCTTTCAATGGGGTTTGCTAAATTATGGAATATTGGCAAAACATAGAAAAAAAAGGGATTTATGAAGCTATAGGATTTAATGATGCCATTTTTGTTGTTTGTTAGGATTTAAGTGTTACTTATGTAAATCCTCAAACAAGAAGAATAATTCAGAAATTATAATTATTTCCCAATCAAAATAAAAAATGTTAGTAAAAGTTAATTTTAGTTTGGTTCATATTTTCTTTCTTTTAAAAATATTATAATAATGATTTAATATAATGAATTTAATAGTAATAATAATGATAACATTGAATGTCGATTATGTACACCTAATTTAATGAATAAATAAGTTTAATTGGATATTTTTTTCATATTTTTTTTTCTAAATGGTGTTGATGCTAATTGAATCTTTGAATTCATAGAAGTATCACAACTGGTAAGTAACTGCTTTTTATTAGAAAATAAACGTACCCTTCCTACTTAGCGGTGTTAATCCTTGTGATTGTAGTAGATTGATAGTTATTTCATATGATTGCCAGTAATATCCTTTCTAGTTCAGCTATTATTTTAAACTTTTTATAGGCTTCAATTATTGCTCATGATGAAATAATTAATTGCCTTACTTTATTACTGCAAAACTCCCGCACTCGTGAATAAATCTCAAAGATAATATTTTATTTTTCCGCCCTTTACTTTTACGAAATGACATGTAAATTTATATCACAAGTTTATGTGAAGTGACACATTTCTTACATATTATACTTGTAGAAAGTTTGGCATACTTTTGTGATGGCATGTAGATTAATGAGACTTTTTTGGATATTTGCCACTGAGCCAATAGGCCCACAGATTGACGACTCTACAGAAAATTATCGAGTTTCCTTAAGTTGATACCAATCTTTTCAGTTTCAGTGTCTCTTAAAATTAAAAATATAAATATAAATATAAATTGAATATTAAGAAACCTAATCGAAAAGATTACATTTTTTTTGTATGATAAATAAGCATATTTGAGGTTTACCAATTTGTCATTGTCTTATGATGTTATATTCATGTAGTAATCATCCTTATTTATTGTTCGTACTTTTGGCATTGATTTCTAATGTCACATTTGTACAATATCAACTTGAAGATTGTGGGACCATATTCCATTTATACATAGTTTCTTAAAGCTCAAGACATCCATGAAAACTCCCTGGTTTGCATTTAGAGCAAAAAATTAAGGTTTGAACTGAAGTACCCACGCCATGACCGATGCACTCTTTGGCATTAATTCTTGATGTAACACATGCTAGATGTTTACTTGAATGCTATTGAACTGTACTACATTGATGCATATCTTTCCATAGCTCAAGATATCCATAAAACCCTTCAACATATACTTTAGGCAAGAAACTAGGGTAGACTAGTGTGGCCATGCTTAGAAATGGTTTCCCTTGGATGACATTATTAATTTGGCATTACATATGTTTGATTTCAATTATAGTGTTTGAGAATCATTTTTCATTTATAGATAGTTGTTGACCTCACTTTTGGTTGAGGTTCAGTTTTTCCTCTTTAGTAGCCTAAGGTATAGCCATGGGACTTTCATATTGACTATTCTTAGAAACTAGACAAGAAACCCTCACCATTAGAAATTTCAAACTCTTCTCTACTCAACTTGAAGTTCCACATATTGGTCATAACCTCTAGCACTTAGTAGGTGGGGTCACTATGGGGGAACTCAAGATTAGTCACCCTTAGGACTGCTCGACCTTAGGGTTGACCCTGGGTGTTGGTCTAGGGCTAAGGCACTTACTTGCAATCACTTGTACTCACAATCACTCATTACCCTAAACCCAAAACTTCTAGGCTTTGGTCCCTTGATACTTTTGGGAAACTCCTGTAGGTGGTTCCCTAAACCCATTAGCCCTAAGCTAGGGTTTAGCTAAGATCACTACATAGAGGACCCGATATGAGGTTTCCATTGATCCATGGCTTATTTAGGGTGGTTGGCAATCAACTTTATCAAGATACCCAATCTACCCTATTGCCCCTAAATTCCCCCAAATTACCTAGATACCATTGAGACTCCAAATTTGGCCAAAATCTTCAAATCTAGTTAAAATACCCAAACTTGTTCAAAAATCATTTCAAACACCTTGAAAACACCCAAATTTCCCAAAATCCCCAAATTGACCAAATTACTAAAATACCCCTCTTTGGCCCAAAATTCTAAAAATTTTATAAAATCCCAAAAATTCCAAAAACCTCCAAAATATTCCCAATTTCATTTTCCTCAACTATCACATGACCCAATTTGGCCAATTTAACCATCCTTGATCAAAACCCTCAAATTGTCCTTTAAAGACCCATATCTTCTCCAAATCACCTCAAATGTCTATTCAATTGGTTTCAATTTCCCCAATTTCATTTCTAAACTCAAATTAACTCTTCATATGACCAATGAAGACCAAATCAAAGCCCAATTGATCCATGATTTGAACCTAATTTTGATTTAGATAAAAAACCCAATTTTGGCCCCATGACTTGGTTCCACCAAATTGAACCTATAGCCCACTAAATTGACCATAATTTGTGTTAAAAAATCTTCATAACATTCATACACATCAAATTTGACCTTCAATTAGCCTTGGTAGGACCTCAATTTCATTTGATTTCAACCTAAGTCCAAAAGCCCCAAATTTGCCCTAAATTGACCATGCCTCAAAATTTCACCAAATTGAGGGCCTTAACCCCAAAATTTACACTCCACCCCTTCATGAAAAATCTTCACAACACCTCCATTGATCATGTGGACCATGCAATTTGGACTTAGTTCAAGGCTAGCCCAACCTAGAACCATGTCTAGCCCAACATGCCCAAATTGGCCAAATCTCAAAAATCCCTCAAATTGACCTACCAATTGAACTCAAAATCACTTCAACCCTTCACCAAAAAACTTCAGAACAATCAGCTACACAATGTTAATCAATCAATTGGGTCATTTGACATGGCTAACCTAGCCCAAACCCAAACTTTGATCACTTGAACCCACATTTGAACAAATTGAGGGCCTTAACCCCAAAATTTACACTCCACCCCTTCATGAAAAATCTTCACAACACCTCCATTGATCATGTGGACCATGCAATTTGGACTTAGCCCAAGGCTAGCCCAACCTAGACCCATGTCTAGCCCAACATGCCCAAATTGGCCAAATCTCAAAAATCCCTCAAATTGACCTACCAATTGAACTCATAATCACTTCAACCCTTCACCAAAAATCTTCATAACAATCAGCTACACAATGTTAATCAATCAATTGGGTCGTTTGACATGGCTAACCTAGCCCAAACCCAAACTTTGATCACTTGAACCCACATTTGAACCTATGCATTAAAGATGACCTAACTACCCCAAAGTCACCAAATTAACTCCCACTCAGCCATTGGTTAGACCCTAAGACTGAGCCAAAATCCATCTAACCACCTAAACTAAGCCATGGACCAAAGGTCCCCTAAATTAATGTATTTCATTCAATTTTTTCTTAAGTTTAGGTTATTTTTGCCAAAATTAAACCTCAATCCATTAAATTGCTGTGACATATTCCCCTTGGTTCCTTGAGATCCTAGCTACCTCCCCCTCGCCGACCGGCCGGTCTAGTGGTCGGAAAATGGCCAAACCGAGAGCCACCCCATGGAGCTTCACCCAAATCAAACCTAGAGGCCAGCTCATCCAAATCAAACTGTAGAGCTCCTCTGCCCTCCACCTAAGCACCACAATGCACCCAAACTTGTGCCCTGAGCCACCTCATGGCCATTTTTATAAAAACTCACCTCCACATCCATGGAAGGTGTGCTAAAATTTGCATGGAAAACTAAAACTATCAGGATAGCCACAAAACCAAAACCAAAACTAAAACTAAAATCAACCAAGATAAAATTCACCACCACAACATTCAAAATATAAAACAACTCAAAATTTAATCACAAACATCACACAAAACTACAATTACAACTAAATTAAGATGTCTCTATCAGATGATCGGGAATCCCTCGGAAGAGGTAACCTACAGTTTCTAATGAGGCTTCCCATGGTCTAAATGAAATTATAGAACTCATTAAGTTGAGTTTAGTAAGTTCATTTAGACTAAGTGAACCCAATAGAAAATAGTGGTGTCGGAATGAGGGAACCGTAGGATCCTAACCGGTGTCGCTCTAATGAACTTTAATATGCCCTCATAAAATTTAAAGAACTTCAATCATAGAGCCACTTCATTTGACATTATAACTTGACACACTAGAAAACTCAAACTCGTCGCCGTAAGGAGCTTGAAGTTAGCATGGTGGGCAGCATGACCATCTTCAACAGCAAAACAAGTCTTCCTCAACTAAACCAATCTTCCTTCCTTAGATATTAACAACAAAATCCATAGGACTTCGAGGTTGCTTGCTTTTGCAAAATAAATTCTCACCTTATCTTTAGGCATTTGTATAGCCCTGTTATACAATATAAACCATAACTCATCTTAAGATTTTGAGGTTGTCGTTTGTCACGACCTAAATCCTCACATATTCCAAGCTATTTGTATGATCATTTAGCACAAATGTAAACCCTAACTAATAACATTGGCGGGATGAAACACTTAAATTTTTCTCCTCAAAACTAAAGCCAAACATTAGGATAGTTTGGGAAGTCACTGGGATTCTCCTCTGGATCCATCACATCCCCTAGATCTTCCTTCTTTGGACTCTACAACAAAATGTTCCAAATTTGAACTAATCCCCTTTCACACCTTTACATCCGAGCTCATTGAAGAGTCCTACCCTTTGAAATTCCTTGAAGATAATATTTCTTGATTTTTATCGTGTCTTCTTAGGTGACTTTGGTCATTTAAGATGTAATTAACTATAGGGATTTGCCCTTATAAGAAGCATGTCATACCCAGCTTAATATAAACCCTATTTAACCCTTTCTATTAAATAGGGGAACTTGTCGGCAAATATAAAGGTTTCACATACCAAATAGATGTCATATATTCCTTAGTTTATTTGATTGAGCCTCATCCTCAAGTCTTGTGTTTGTCCTTCGGGATAGATACAAGATTTGAGGTACAATGCTCTTTCATTTAAACTATGAAAAATATGGGGTTAGTTTGATTTCATATTTTTCTAAACTAATTATATATGTATATTAAAACGTCCTTCTGAAGCGGGCGATCAGATTTCGATTCCGGTGACCGACAACTTCTTACGAGTAACTCCTCCAACCAAAAATAACATCGACAATAGTCTCCCATGGTCTAAGGATCCCTGAAAACCTTCCACGTTAACTCAACAAAAAAGAGGGAAAACCTTATTTCTTAGACCTGACGCTTAGGAGCCCATGTTTGGGCTCTCCTACACCTAGCCTGGAGCCTGGAATTCCTAAGCCCCATCCTAGGGGCCTTAGCGACCAGTTGGGCACTTTTGCACCCAGCTTTGGGTGCCTAGGTACTTAGACCTAGCCCAAAGATGCCAACTCGAGAGCTGAACACTCTTACACCCAGTTTTTGGTGTTTAGATGTTGAAACTTTGCCCTTAAGCACCATAAACAGAGAGACGAGTGCTCATGCACCAATGTTTTGTTCTTATGTCCCATATGTCCAAAATTCTAATTTTTAGGGTTATTTTGGCCAAAAAGGGTCTGATTTGGTCCTAAATAATGTTTGGTTGCTCCATAGTTTGCTACTTCAAAAGGAGGCCCTTGCATGTCTAACATGTGGGGGAAAAAACGTCTCTTTTACATGGTTTTTGGCCAAAAAATGAAAAAAGTTCTCTTTTACATGCTTTTTTGCCATTTTTCTCTTCATGAGTACACACCGGTGAAGTTGTGTGTAAAATGTGTGGTTTAGGGAGTTTCTCCTACGAAGTTGATCCAATATCACTGACAATAAAGAAAATGATCAAAAGGATGGTATCCTGGCATGTCTTTCCAGTAAACTGCATGCCCAACAACTGCATTATCAACATATAAGAAGAAAGAGACTGCATTCCACAACACAAAGATCATCATAATTTTTTGAGGTCATTTTGCATGATGTCCTTTATCAAATCATGTTTGGCAAAGAGTTACAGATAGTTGGTCCGAGAGAATTTCGGGTTAGATTCCTTTGCGAGTTGGCTCAATCATAATACTTAAAAGAAATGTGGCAGATTTGGAAAAGCATTATGTCCCAGTAGTTCCACGCATGAGGATCTCGATTACCCTCAGGAAGATGGACGATAACAAAGCACCATTCAGATACCAACCAGATATAGAACTTGAAACCCTTGTAGCTATGAATGCCTATAGACATCACACCTCTAAGTGTATACAAAAGAGCTTTTGTTTTGGAGTGTACCTTAGGAGGTGAGGTTGGTCTCTGCATAGCTCCAGACAGTTGGAAGAAGCATGACACAAGAAAGTGTGAAGACATGTATATAGAAATCATAGTCTACGAAAAATATTACCATTATGGTTTGATGTTACAACAGGGTGTCATCATTGGATTGTATGCCATTGTACTAGGATCTGAAAGAATCAACAAAGATTGTTTATTCTTCAACAGTTTACTATAAATTAGCATATTTTGAATATAACGCTATGTGCAATCATTTTAAAAGTCATTGGATTGAACATCATCTCAGTTCGAAAATGATCAATAAACAAAGAACGATGCAAACCGAAAAAATGTTAAATATAGGATAACATATAAAATAATTCTAATGAGGTTAGAAAATCCAAGAAAACTTCCCAAAATAATAATAAAAAAAAAATGAAACTCAAATCCTCCCATTAAATTGAATATCTTTTGGTATTCTCAATATAAATTTCCATAATTCTATAAAACATCGCGATTCCATAAAATTTCATTTTTCCATAAAACTCCATAACTTCCATGAACTAAATTTCCATAAATTTTCATAAATCCTTAAATTTTCACAGAAGCCTATATACTTACATACATTTCTGCAACACTACAATTCCATAATTTTTTCACAAATCCCATGAAAATTAAATTCTTAGGAAAGGTGTCAGACCCTCTTAGATGGAGTGAGTTTTTCAATTCCTTCTTGCCTCTTAGGTTTTCCTTCTTAACATGGCCTAAAAAATCAAATTCTTAGGATAGATGTGAAACCCCCTTAGATGGAGAAAGTCTTCCAATTCTTACTTGCCGCTTAGGTTGGATGTGAAACGCCCTTAAAATGGATTCAAGGTTTTCCTTCCCAATGTGGTCTAAAACATCAAATTCTGAGGATAGGTGTGAGACTCTCTTAGATTGATTAAGGCTTTTGATTCCTTCTGGTTTCTTAGATTGGATGTGAAACTCCGTTAAATGGATCCAAGGTTTTCTTTCCTAACGTAGTCTAAAAAATCAAATTCCGAGGATAGATGTGAGACCCCATTAGATGGAGTAAGGTTTTTTATTCCTTTTTGCCTCTTAGATTGGTTGGGAAGCCCCCCTTAAATGGATTCAAAGTTTTCCTTCCTAATGTTGTCTAAAAAATCAAATTCTAAAAATTAGATGTGAGACCCCCTTAGATGGAGTAAGGCTTCTGATCCTTTCTTGTCACTTAGGTTTGATGTGAAACCCTATTAAATAGATTTAAAGTTTTCCTTCCTAATGTGGTATTAAAAAAAACTATGAGAATAGGTCTGAGACCCTCTTAGAAGGAGTAAGGCTTCCGATTTCTTCTTGTCAATTAGTTTGGATGTGAAACCCCCTTAAACAGATTCAAGGTATTTCTTCCTAATGTGGTCTAAGAAATCAAATTCCGAGATATGTGTGAGACTCTCTTAGGAATAAGCCTTCTGATTGTTGCCGCTTAGGTGGATTTGAAACCCCCTTAAATGAATTCATGGTTTTGCTTCCTAAGAAGGTCAAAAATCAAATTTTCAGGATTGCTGTGAGACTCCCTTAGATGTAGTAAGGCTTCTGATTCCTTCTTTTTGCTTTGGTTGGATGTGAGACCCCCTTAAATGGATTCAAGGTTTTCCTTCCTAACATGGTAAAAAATCCAAATTCTGAGGAGAGGTGTGAGACCCCCTCAGATGGAGTAAGGCTTCTGATTTCTTCTCTAGCTCTCAAGTTGAATGTGAGTACCTGTGCTTTTCTCCTTGACCTGGTCTTCCTATCAAATAAATTCACCAAATTATCAAATTCTCAACAAAATTTTTTTTTGATAATTTTCAAACCTCATAACCTCAAAACAAAATTTATGGCAACTCTTAAAGTGAATGATCAACAAATAAAATTCTAAACATGAATTTTAAAGAGACTACATTTGAGCCTCCCCTGAGTGCCTTTTTCAAAACCCCAACGAGAGTTCTGAAATTTTTATCTCAAATTCACTCTAAAAAAATTTGTTTGATCTGTAGTGTTTCTTAAGTATCTTTTCTTAGACATCCTTTTCAGGTTTTTTTTATCGCTTCAGTCAACACCAATAGCCGTGTGCTCGTCTAGCACACCAAACATATTATGGGTCAATTTGTTGACCTCATCTTAGTAATGTTTATCTCCTTCTCTAAAGCTTAGGATCTATCCAAAGAACTTCCCTGTTGACATTCCTAGAAGATTAGTGGCGGGACCCATCACAATTAGAAATTTTAACCACTTCTTGGCTATTTTGCAATCTCATGGGTGTGGTCTTAAATCCTCAACACTAGGTTGAGTTGGTTAGGGACCAATACATTAAGATTCAAAATGAGCACACTATAGGGTTAGGTGATACCTTTGGAAGACCATTGTGAACTACGGTTCCATCCCTTTGGAGAACCACACCTACTCCTTACCACCCCTACAATTCATGCATAAAATTCAGATACAAAACACTACCTACCCTACCATTAAAGTTGAAATCAAACTCCCCAAAATTAAAGAGAATCAAAATTAATTCAAAAAATTAAAATCATAATGATAAAGTTAAAATCAAAATCCTCTAAGTTCAAACCCAAATCCACTTCATCCCCAAAATTAAATTAAACTAATCATAAGCAAAGTCCAAGTCCACCACCATTAATTCCAAGCCCATCATCATGAGTCGACCAAGCCTAAAGCCTCCAAACCCAAAAGTCATCCACCATGACATGAAATCACCACCCATTTCATTTGATTAAAATCAAACCTTAAGTCAGCGCCGATGGCACTAGGATGGACGTCGACGGCGCAGACCTACAGAATAGAGGTCGGATTATCCTCAGTGTCGATGGCACTAGGAGCAGTGCTGAGGGTCCCATTTAACAGACAGCATTGAATTAATTCACAGGCCATTGGAGTCGACGACGCCAATGTCGGTGCAAGACCTATTTTTAGAATATTCGACGAATTTGGACACTTTTTGAAGAGTTTTTGGATGCACCTATTGAAAAACCGACATTTGGCTCTATTTAGAGCGAAAATTGATCAGAAAAGACCCCCCCTTCGACCTCTTTCCACTCTCTTCCATGCTATTCCACATTCCCCACAACCACTTAGAGTTCATTAGTCATTTATTTTTTTAGAGTTTTGAGTTTTTGTGGTGAGTTCAAGTGTGAATTCTTCTCTAAGAGTGTTAGAGGGAGAGACGTGAGAGATTTCTTCTTCCTACATCTTCTAAGAGAGGCTACAAGGGATTTGCTTTGAGAAAGAGTTTCAGATAAGTGTTATTTGTTTATTATTGTTGTATGAACTTTTTTTATATATGAAATTTGTGTTTTGTTTTATCTTTCTCATGAAATCTGAGTAGTTTCCTTTATCTTCCTCCCTACTTTGAGATATGGTGAAATGAAGAGATAATTTGGATGTGCCAATTTTAAAATATAAAATAAATTGTGATGGTTTTTCAACTCCGTTCTTAATTTAATTTTTGATCTGGCCAATTGAATTGTTAAAATATGTTGTGAAATATATGATCCGGGAAATGGAGTATGAGTTCTGCAATAAGAGTGAGAATCAAATATAATTCCATGAAGGAGTGTTTTGCTCATGGAATTAAGTGCAAATAAATAAGAAAATATACTTTTTTTAGTGTAGAATTGGAGATTTTAGGGTGACGGACTAAAACCCTCTATTTGGTCTTAGTGTTTAAGAACTAAAGCGAGTGTTAGCCTTCAGGAGAAGGGAATTGGGAGCTCTAGAGTGAGAGCCAGTATCCTCCTAACTTAACCACAGATTTAGGGACTAAACCTGAGATTAACCAATGATTTTTTATAACACTGAATCAGGGTAAAGAATTAAAATTGATCCTATTTGGTACAATAGATATTTAAACCATTTATCTCATCTCATTTTACTAAAAGCTCGTTGTAGTGGGAAAGAT